>JBBGZY010001916.1:1912500-2000684 GCA_037952925.1 Lithobates clamitans | reverse complement strand
ACCTTCCTCCCTGCCAGAATCCTGTGTGCAAGGCGGGGGGGCCACCGTATTCTCATGGTGCCCCATTGGTGTTCCTGGGAGGGGGGGAATAGTGCCCCATCATTGGTGTTCCTGGGAGGGGGATAGTGCCCCATCATTAGTGTTCCTGGGAGGGGGAGGAGGGGAATAGTGCCCTATCATTGGTGTTCCTGGGAGGGAGAGGAGGGGAATAGTGCCCCATCATTGGTGTTCCTGGGTAGTGCCCCATCATTGGTGTTCCTGGGAGGGCGAGGAGGGAATAGTGCCCCATCATTGGTGTTCCTGGCAGGGGGAGGAGGGGAATAGTGCCCCATCATTGGTGTTCCTGGGAGGGGGAGGAGGGGAATAGTGCCCCATCACTGGTGTTCCTGGGAGGGGGAGGAGGGGAATAGTGCCCCATCAGTGGTGTTCCTGGGAGGCGTAGGAGGGGGAATAGTGCCCCATCACTGGTGTTCCTGGGAGGGGGAGGAGGGGGATAGTGCCCCATCATTGGTGTTCCTGGGAGGAATAGTCCCCCATAATTTTCGTTATTACTTTAAATAAATGAAAAAATTGCATATTACGTTTTTGTTTTATGATTTATCAGATTAATCGAAACAATAATCAGCCAACTAAACAATTATGAAAATAATCGTTAGTTGCAGCCCTACAGCTGTTTCCTACTGTGCATGCAGTATTCTAGCAGAAAGTAAAAAAATTTTTTTTTTTTTTTCAAAATTGTCGCTTTTTTTTTTTTCTTTTCATAGCGCAAAAAATAAAAACCGCAGAGGTGATCAAATACCACCAAAAAAATGGCCTGGTCATTAAGGGGGTAAATGCTTCCGGGGCTGAAGTGGTTAAAGTGGTATTAACCACTTGACCTTTGGTAGGTTTCATCCCCTTAATGACCAGACCATTTATCGCTATTCAGCACTGCCCTACTTTAATGCTGTACCCACATGAAATTGAAATCATTTTTTTTATACAAATAGTGCTTTCTTTTGGTGGTATTTTATCACCGCTGTGTTTTTTTTTTTTTTTTTTTTTTTTTTTTTTTTTTTATATTTTTTATGATATTAATGGAAAAACAAGACCATGTTTTGGAAATAAATTAAAAATTTAATATTTTATACTTTGTTATAAAACATATACAGTAATTAAAAAAAAAATCAAATTTCCTCATAAATTTAGGCCAAAATGTATTCCGCTACATGTCTTTGAAAAAAAATAAAAAATCTCAATAAGGCCCCTTTCACACTTGTGTGACTTGGGACTGCAAAGTCGCATGATAAGTCGTACCAGATGATTTCCAGTACTGTTCATATCTGTGCGACTCCAAAGTAGTCCCTGCAAAACTTTGGTCTGATTTTGATGTGACTTGAGGTCCAAATACAGTGGGGACGGAAAGTATTCAGACCCCCTTAAATTTTTCACTCTTTTGTTATATTGCAGCCATTTGCTAAAATCATTCATTTCAAGGGAGTGTGTGGAGCCCCCACACTCTCTTACATCAGATGTCAAGAGCCCCCACACTCCCTTACATCACATGTCAAGAGCCCCCACACTCCCTTACATCAGATGTCAAGAGCCCCCACACTCCCCTACATCACATGTCAAGAGCCCCCCGCACTCCCTTACATCACATGTCAAGAGCCCCCCGCACTCCCTTACATCACATGTCAAGAGCCCCCCGCACTCCCTTACATCACATGTCAAGAGCCCCCCGCACTCCCTTACATCACATGTCAAGAGCCCCCCACACTCCCTTACATCACATGTCAAGAGCCCCCCACACTCCCTTACATCACATGTCAAGAGCCCCCCACACTCCCTTACATCACATGTCAAGAGCCCCCACACTCCCTTACATCACATGTCAAGAGCCCCCACACTCCCTTACATCACATGTCAAGAGCCCCCACACTCCCTTACATCACATGTCAAGAGCCCCCACACTCCCTTACATCAGATGTCAAGAGCCCCCACACTCCCTTACATCAGATGTCAAGAGCCCCCACACTCCCCTACATCACATGTCAAGAGCCCCCCGCACTCCCTTACATCACATGTCAAGAGCCCCCCGCACTCCCTTACATCACATGTCAAGAGCCCCCCGCACTCCCTTACATCACATGTCAAGAGCCCCCACACTCCCTTACATCACATGTCAAGAGCCCCCCACACTCCCTTACATCACATGTCAAGAGCCCCCCACACTCCCTTACATCACATGTCAAGAGCCCCCACACTCCCTTACATCACATGTCAAGAGCCCCCACACTCCCTTACATCACATGTCAAGAGCCCCCCACACTCCCTTACATCACATGTCAAGAGCCCCCCACACTCCCTTACATCACATGTCAAGAGCCCCCCACACTCCCTTACCCCAGAGGAGGTCCTAGGTCAGCTTCTGGAGTCTGCTGAATTCTGAGATTAGGGGGGTGCTCTGGCTGCACAGAGAGGGACCGGATCTGTAGGGGGAGTTCTGTCCTCCTTCTCTGCTGCGGACTGCTGAGACAAGGAGGGGGCGGAGACGAAAAGGGGTTGCCGCAAGTGTAGGAAAGATGCGAGGGCCACATGAAATGACCGCGAGGGCCACATGAAATGGCCAGGAGGGCCGGATTTGGCCCCGGGGCTTTGTGTTTGACACATGCGTGATATCTGTTCAGACAGCTGCAGGCGGCCGCCATCGGAATACAGTATCCAGCAGCTGGAGATTCCTCCGTCCGTTCTGTCCATATGGAGGGTAGAGGGACCTGCTAGATTTCTTTTTTGTTCACAGGCCAAAGGAAACCTGAAAACTTGGACCTTTTTGCAGCCACGTGCCAGGATTCTCTGCATCTCTCCCCAGCGTTTTAGAATATTTTCACAGCAGTTCTAGAAAAGCCGCCAGTCTTCAGATATGTGCCGATTCTGCAATATTCTCTTTACTTTTCCCCGGGACGGAAAAACGAATTGAGCGCGCTCTGTTTTTTTATGAGGAGTGGGGGAGGGAGCATGTTAACTCTTCTCCCCCCCCCCCCCCCCCCCCGGGAGCTTCACCTCCTCTATTCCAGAGGTCCCTTTATATAGCTTTCTGTAGTCACACATAGATTGCAATCTTTTGGTTGTAAGATCTATTCAAACGCAGCTTGAAAAAATAATTTTACCATCTGACGGTGTCCCCTGCACTCCAATACAAAATATTAATTATTTTGATTGACACTGGCGACAGCCCCTGCCCACCCCTCTGAACCAGTGGCCCTGCAGCAGGGCCGCAGTTAGAAATCACAGCCTACCTAACGGGGCCCCTGTCCTGGTCCTACTGGCTACCGATTTTTTTTTTTCTTGGTTAGAGCTTTTTTCGGCAGCTCAGTCTTTGTGCTGGGAGCGCACAGTACAGCTGGTCTTGTTGTACTGGGCCTGGGCTCAATCATCTCAAGAGGGGGGGCCCGGGCAGTTTTATAGTTAATTTGTCCCCCCAAAAAAATATGGCTTACTAAACCACTTCCTACACCCCTTACACCCCGTAGGAAGGAGCAAGTGGTTTAGTAAGCCATATTTATTTATTTTTTGGAGAAATAACTATAAAACTGCCCGGGCCCCCCTCTTGAGATGATTGCGCCCAGGCCCAGTACAACAGGACCATTTGTACTGCCTTATCAGCGGTCCTGGTCTGCAGTGTTGGGTAGGTTGGGAGGCGATATGCCCCCTCCTCACTACCTTTGTTAACAATTAAAATGTCTTCACCATGGTACCGAAACCACATGCATTGCACGTGATTGCTGGGCGGTCACGGCGCAGCCCCATGCATTTGGATGGGTAGTGTTTGGCTGTGATACTGCACACTGGACCTGATGCTGTATAATTTTTGCTGTGGCATGTGTACAACCCCCCTCCATCTGCTTTAAGTTAAGAAGGGTGGTATGATCGCAATACAACAGTCTGTTTTTACTGCCCCACCGGGCTGCGTATGTGTACTAGCCTTAAGGCTGGTGGTGATGGGATGACTTTTTCACCCGCAGTGGTATAGATTCAACAATGGTTAATCTGTTGGCTGGCAAAAAAATCAAAACAATCCATCTTTGGCCAGTTTAAAGCCTCGTACACACTCACTATTTTACTGGATTGAACGGGAAAAAAAACCTGACCGCTCAAGTCGGAGCCGCTGTAGTAACAATCCGATGTTAGTACAGCGATCTCCCCTGCTGTACTATTGTCTTCTGACAGGTAGATGGCCCTCCCGCCAGAACACTCCGGTTAGCCACTGGCTGAGAGCGCTGATCGGGAGCAGGTCGGCAGACCTTTTTTGGTCATAAGCCTTCGACAGAAGCCGGCTTCTGTTGGACCAGCTGCCAAACACATGGGCCAAATGTTGGCCAGTTTTCTGTTGGCCGAAAATTTGCCCCGTGTGTTCTAGGCTTTAGTGTCCTGATGACTGCACTTAATGTTGAGGTGGCCGGTGCCTCCAGTCTGGTTTCTGCTAACTGGGTGACCATTTTCCTCCAGGCCCCCTTGTATTTTTTTCTTTGCTGACATCACACCGGCATTGGCTGATGTTGGACATGGATGCCGAATGCCATTGCTCTCCCAGACCAGCTGTTCTCTGCTCCTCCAGTTCCTGCCCCTCTCTTCCTAGCCTTGCATTGCTCCATTACAGCGTTCCTATGTTCAGCCCAGCCAATGTCTCTACTTCTCCAAAAGACTTTGCCGACCGATGTCCTTCTTTTTTTTATCTTGGCACTGAGCACAGGAACACTGTAATAGAGCAGTGTATAGAGCAGTGCACGCTCTGTTACTGTGAGGCCTCCTCGTTTTTTGAGATACCCACAGAACCAACTCTGCCATGCCACTTTCTGTCTGCCCTTTTCTTGTTCAAATTTTTTAATTAGTTTTAACGAAAGTTAAAACACCTAGAACCAATTCAGAGGGAAGCGTAATTAATATATGGCTACAAACACTTAAAACAAGGGCATATAGAAGACAACATTTGCCCCAAAGGAAATAGGAGCAATCAGACAAATGGGAAAAGAGAAGATAAAAACATCATGTCAGGTCCTAGAGTCTCCATAAAAGCTTCAGTGAGAAGGGAACCCTGGTATGTGTGTACTGGGGAAGTAGAGCTACAGGATAACCCTAAAGACCTGGAGAGGAGTTGCATCCAAGTGCAAGAGCAAAAAATAGCTGAGAAGTGTAAGAAGAGCGAAGAAGGCATGGCAAATGAGATAGGGGAGGTGGGGGGGGGGGACGTGTAAGGCTTTTCCTGGGGATTATCTGTGGTCCGGTCCTATCGAGCCCAGAAGGTGGCTGTATTAGGATATGGGAGCTTATGGAGGCAGTAGGGGGTCGTCAAAGTGGGGGAGGCAAGTAATGGGCTACCCAAGGCCTCAATAATCGCTCATATTTCTGGACTATATCCACGAGGACTGCTTCAACTTTAGCGTGGATCATATCCTGGGTGAACCTAATTTTTCTTTCCAGTATAGTGAGGTTGGGGGGACTTCCAAGCAGTTTCTGTCTAGCCTTCCATGTTTCTACTGTGGTGTCTTTGTACTCAGTGCTGCCCTACTGATGGTTCCACCTTTATAAGTGCAACTCTTGTATTCAATGCCCTTGCCTTAGCTCAGTGTCCTCCAGCTCCTTGGCTACTAGGACCTAAAGGGACTCTGAGCTGCGTACAGAAGATGGAGGGACACAGCAGATAAAGCTATAGGTATGACTGAGTGCAGGAACACTCTGATAGATCAATGCATGCTATTAGTGTATAGAGAAAACCAATATTAATGTGGAAAATGACAGGGGAGTTCTCAGCTCCTCTGTCACCACCCACACACAGTCTACTGTACTGTTCCGCCTGAACTTCCAAGTGTCCGCCCATATACTGTTTGCATGTACAGGCTGAAGGCTCTAGGCAGGGGTGTCGAACTCCATTTTATCTTGGGCCGTATCAGCATTATGGTTGTCATCAAAAGGCCGGTTGAACCTGTAAGACTAGATGTCCAGAGTCCCTCCACCATCAAAAGTCGAGAGCCGCCCTCCTCTACATCACAGTGCACCCCCCCCTTACCTTGTGCTGCTGCCAGGAAGGAGCTGGGAAGCAGAAAGTGCAGGGTCTGGAGGAGGGCCAGAGTAAGGCTGAAGTCAACTGCTGCAGTCCGCTGAATCCTTAGACTAGGTGGTGACGAGGGGGTGCTATGGCTGCTGAAAGAGGCACAGGATCTGGTGGAGGAGTTCTCCTCCTCTCTGTTGCCGACTGCTAAGACAAGGTGGGGGGTGGAAGCTGCAGGAGAGGTGCAAGAGCCATATGTAATGGCCTGGTGAGCTGAATTTGGCCCATAGGCTTTGTGTTTGACACATGCTCTAGGGCAGTGATGGTGAACCTTGGCACCCCAGATGTTTTGGAACTACATTTCCCATGATGCTCAACTACACTGCAGAGTGCATGAGCATCATGGGAAATGTAGTTCCAAAACATCTGGGGTGCCAAGGTTCGCCATCACTGCTCTAGGGAGAGATGTAGTTGTACAGGGAGCCTTATATCAAAAAAGGATAAGATGTAGGGTGCCCTGCAGATCCTTCCAGTGGCCACAGACATCAGTAGCTTATGAATGAGAAGCGTGACATCCCTGAGGACATAATTGCATATTTTTCAGCTTAGATACAGTGGAAATTCATATCTAGGGCTGCTTCATAGACCGGGAGGATGGGGGAGGGAAAGAGTAGAGCCTGGGAATCGGAAAGGGAATGTTTGGTGATTTTTGCTCAGATTTTCTTTATTTGTTACTGTCTTGACTAACAAATGCTGTAAAAAAAACATAAAAACGTAATAACTCAGTCTGATATGTATACAGAAACTTAACGAGTTTTGGAGCGGGGCTTTTCCTTATTAAAACAGGACCCCCCTGAATCTAGACAAATTGCTTTTGTGTGTTTTTTTAGCTAACCTACAGTACTCTGGGAATTCTTTGTCGTGTGGTAAATGTTTGTAGAACACGGATTGTGTATTCAAAACGTATAAGGGAAAATAGGAAGTCGCACGCTGATGATGTCGGATAAAGTCGCTGTGATCTAGCCCATATTTGGGATAACGTTAGAGAGGGGGGCGGACCCAGGCAGGGCTGTATTTGGGTTTAATAAAGTTGGATGTTATCTGATATCATTTAGTGTGGACCTTCCTAGCATTGTTGGGCTCCTTTTTGGTCAGGGATTTTGATACAGCTTTGGAGCAGTGACATCTCTTCTACATTAAAAATGTATAAACCCGCCCATTTTGGTGTGGGTCTACGATATGTGACGAAGAAGATGTAACGCGTGGGACCGCACTGGAGTGTACGAGAGTATTTTAGCCAGAGCTACTTTTTTCACCCAAAATGTTAAAATCAAAGAGGCTTTGGGACATCAGGACTTTTTCCTTCTGAAATGTCGAAAGACAATAACCATTCGGTGAGCGGAATGTGTCTCTGGTAAGACTGTTAACGTGGATTTATAATCCTGACGAATCGAAGTAAAATGTGATATTTGTGTGGCTAACGTACAGATTTATTGTAGGATTACCCACTATATGCTGACCTGTAGTAAAAACATTGTCTTTTCTTGCAGCAGTTTAAGAACTGAAGATGGATTTCTCCAAACTAGCAAAGATCCGAGATGAAGAACATGAGAGCCGGTTTGGCTACGTCCATGGAGTTTCTGGACCTGGTGAGTGCACCGCTACTACATTCCCAGCTTCTATCATGCATGTTAAAGAGTTTGGGTAAGTGCTGTTTGCAGGCAGTTTGGATAAAGATAAAAAGTGAAAAATAACGCGCTGAAGAACATGTATAAATACAGAAATTACACAAAAAAAGCAGCTGCTAAAACCTTGCGATACACACAGAATCAGATAAATAATACAAGGTAGCAGAGCTAAAAAAAAAAAACTAAAAACGTGAGAATTAAAAAAATAAATTAGTCCAAATCAATGGTTGTGTATAAATGACATAAGTGATAAATGGACAGTCCATATATGACACCTAGAAGTGGGTTCTTATGATATGATACCTCTTGACGACAGTGCACCTCCACCACATGAATTGCGTGCTTACCAGAAGGCAAACTTTTAGGAGCCTGCGGCTAAATACCCAGCCGGGGCCTTTATAAAAAAAAAAAAGGAATATGACGAGTGGCGACGTCAGATTGTGACGAAACACGCGTTGGGGCTCATTCACACATCCTAAATGGCCACTGTGTGCCAATTATACCTGAGGCTGGGATCTCAGAGTTCTGATTAGCGGTGGCTGGTCGGAGGCAGAAAAGCATGTATCCACACACACACACATATATAATATATAATATATATATATATATATATATATATATATATATATATATATATATATATATATATATAGCAGTTACCTGTGGTTAGGGACAGATGTCTGCTCCCTGGGTGCAGATAGAATATGTCAAGGGGTGGAAATCTGTCCCTAACCACAGGATGTGCAAGATACGTGTGGACAGCTCTTTTCTACCGGTCATTCAGTTGTGGGCTAAACAGTGGCTTCTGATTGGAACACCTGGGATCCCGGACGCAGATATACAGTACAGTGAAACCTTGGATTACGAACATAATCCGTTCCAGGAGAATGTAATCCAAAGCACTCAACATATCAAAGCGAGTTTCCTCAGAAGTCAATGGAAACTAAGATAATTCATTCCGCATTGACTTCTATTGCATGCAATACCGCATGTAGCCAGAGGTGGGGGGTGGGGGGGGCGCCGGAGAGACTCGGAAATACTCGGAGATGGCTTGGATGCACTCGGAAACCCTGGGGAACCGAGTATTTCTGAGTGTTTCCGAGTGCATCCGACTGTCACCGGCACCCCACTCCTCTGGCCAAATACGGTACTGCACACCGCAGAGGCTTAAATCCTGCTCGTTTTGCAAGACAGCACTCGCAAACTCAGTCAAGATTTTAAAAAAATAATGGCTCGTATTGCGAAACGCTCGTTAGCCGCGTTACTCACAATCCGAGGTATTACTGCACTCGCCTCATCTGGGCTTGTTAGATTATATGAATGAAGCCTTGGTGTGTCGTTCTATCTGTATGGTCTGGATATCCATGTAATGTTGATAAATTCTGCTCTCCCTGACATGTGGTCTCTTTTTGAATAGTGGTGACAGCATCCAATATGTCCGGAGCCGCCATGTACGAGCTGGTGCGTGTGGGACACTCTGAGCTGGTCGGGGAAATTATTCGTCTGGAAGGTGATATGGCCACCATCCAAGTCTACGAGGAGACCTGTATCCTTTTATCAGATTTTGTTACTTCTGAAGAGGATTGTCTAGTTATACAGTGCCTTGAAAAAGTATTCATACCCCTTGAAATTTCCCACATTTTGTCATGTTACAATCAAAAACGTTAATGTATTTTATTGGGATTTTATGTGATTGACCAACAAAGTGGCACATTGTGAAGTGGAAGGAAAATTATAAATCGTTTTCAACTTTTTTTTTTTTTTTTACAAATATATGAAAAGTGTGGGGTACATTTGTATTCAGCCCCCTCGGAGTCAATACTTTGTAGAACCGCCTTTCATTGCAATTACAGCTGCAGGTCTTTTTTTTGGGGATGTCTCTACCAGCTTTGCACATCTAGAGAGGGACATTTTTGCCCATTCTTCTTTGCAAAATATCTCAGGCTCTGCCAGATTGGATGGAGAACGTCTGTGAACAGCAATTTTCAAGTCTTGCCACAGATTCTTAATTGGATTTAGGTCTGGACTGTGACTGGGCCATTCTAACACATGGATATGCTTTGATCTAAACCATTCCATTGTAGCTCTGGCTGGATGTTTCGGGTCGTTGTCCTGCTGGAAGGTGAACCTCCACCCCCCCCCAGTCTCAAGTCTTTTGCAGACTCTAACAGGTTTTCTTCTAAGATTGCCCTGTATTTGGCTCCATCCATCTTCCCATCAACTCTGTCCAGCTTCCCTGTCCCTGATGAAGAAAAGCATCCCCACTACATGATGCTGCCACCACCATGTTTCACAGTGGGGATGGTGTGTTCAGGGTGATGTGCAGTGTTAGTTTTCCCCCACACATAGCGCTTTCCTTTAAGGCCAAAAAGTTAAATTTTGGTCTGATCTGACCAGAGCACCTTCTTCCACATGTTTGCTGTGTCCCCCACATGGCTTCTCGCAAACGGGACTTCTTATGGCTTTCTTTCAACAGTGGCTTTCTTCTTGTCACTCTTCCATAAAGGGCAGATTTGTGGAGAACACGACTAATAGTTGTCCTGTGGACAGATTCTCCCACCTGAGCTGTGGATCTCTGCAGCTCCTCCAGAGTTACCATGGACCTCTTGGCTGCTTCTCTGATGAATGCTCTCTCTATGCCCGGCCTGTCAGTTGTGCCATTCTCTTTCCATTTTTGGATGAGATGTGCTCCTTGAGATGTTCAAAGCTTGGGATTTTTTTTTTTATAACCTAACCCTACTTTAAACTTCTCCAAAACGTTATCCCTGACCTGTCTGGTGTGTTCCTTGGCCTTCATGATGCTGTTTGTTAACTAAGGTTCTCTAACAAACCTCTGAAGGCTTCACAGAACAGCTGTACTTATACTGAGATTAAATTACACACATTTACTAATTAGATGACTTCTGAAGGGAATTGGGATCACTAGATTTTTAGTTAGGAGTACCAGCATAGAGGGGGCTGAATACAATACCCCACACTTTTCAGATATTTATTAGTAAAAAAAATTGAAAACCATTTATCATTTTCCTTCCACTTCACAATTATGTGCCACTTTGTGTTGGTCTTTCACATAAAATCCCAATAAAATACGTTTACGTTTTCCTTTGTAACATGACAAAATGTGGAAAATTTCAAAGGGTATGAATACTTTTTCAAGTCACTGTATTTCAAATGCAATCCCTTCCATTTTTAAATAGCAAAAAGTACCATGACGGTCATTGAATAAGTGATTTTTGTCATCACTGAGTTTTCTATAACGTGAGTTTTCCTAAGCTCCCATCATGCAGCTGGTGTATCAGTCGGAGACCCTGTACTACGGACTGGGAAGCCCCTCTCTGTAGAGCTCGGTCCAGGCATCATGGGGTCCATCTTTGATGGTATCCAGAGACCTCTGAAGGACATCAGTGACGCCACTCAGAGCATCTACATCCCCCGAGGTGTCAACGTCTCAGCCCTTAGCAAGGACATCAAGTGGGAATTCACTCCCTCCAAAAGCTTAAAGGTGGGTAGGCTCTAGGTGGCATCTGGGTGTCTTGCAGACCTGTTCCTCAGATCAGGTTTAGATGTTTTGAATGCTGCAAATGAACAGTTAATGAGTCAAATAAATTGCTGGAAGGAAGACTTACCCACTGGCCTTATTTTTTTTTTTTATTTACCTTTTCCTTGCCATGAGATCTTTTTTTGTTTTGTATGGTAACTTTTTTTTATTGTTGCCTAGTTCGAGGTGAGGTTATAGTTGCCGACTTACTCTTAGAAATGCGAAAGCATCTACTACTAATTCTGCATGTTCTTCTTTATCAAAGTAAAGAACCCATGGTATCTTCATGGTCACGAAAGACAGGATGGTTGAAGGCTGTCATATATTCACCTCATGGTATAGCGTACTCAGCCAGGGTTTCGTTAAACCCTATGGTTTCTCCAGAGTTTGCTAGAGGTTCCTTGAGCTGTGGTTGTTTCACCTCCCATTTGATGGGGCCTCCATAGTTCCAGGGCCAATGCCACTAGGCTGAGCCAGCAGCTTGGCACCTATGATATTTTTTAGCTATGTTCAAGGGTGGCTTTCTGACCACCATGGTATTAGGGCCATTCTTCCCACTGACCTCCAATGAATTTATTTTAAAAAGGGGGTTCTCTGAGACTTGAAAAATATTTGAAGGGGTTCCTGTGATGTAAAAAAGATTGAGAAAAGCCGGTATAGCTAGTAGTAGTTAGTCACCTGGAACCCATTATCAGCTTTTAGGCCAAAAAGATTGCCCTGTATTTGGCTCCATCTATCTATCAACTCTGACCAGCTTCCCTGTCCCTGATGAAGAAAAGCATCCCCACAACATGATGCCACCACCATGTTTCACAGTGGGGATGGTGTGTTCAGGTTGATGTGCAGTGTTAGTTTCCCCCCACACATAGCGCTTTCCTTTAAGGCCAAAAAGTTAAATTTTGGTCTGATCTGACCAGAGCACCTTCTATCACATGTTTGCTGTGTCCCCCACATGGCTTCTCGCAAACTGCAAACAGGACTTCTTATGGCTTTTTTTCAACAATGTCTTTCTTCTTGTCACTCTTCCATAAAGAGAAGATTTGTGGAGAACACGACTAATAGTTGTCCTGTGGACAGATTCTCCCACCTGAGCTGTGGATCTCTGCAGCTCCTCCACATTTTCCATGGACCTCTTGGCTCTTCTCTGATGAATGTTCTCCTTGCCCGGCCTGTCAGTTTAGGTGGACGGCCATGTCTTGGTAGGTTTGCAGTTGTGCCATGCTCTTTCCATTTTCGGATGATGGATTGAACAGGGATATTTTTTCATAACCTAACCCTGCTTTAAACTTCTCCACAACTTTCACCTCCCATTTGATGGGACCTCCATAGTTCCAGGGCCAATGCCACTGGGCTGAGCCAGCAGCATGGCACCTATGATATTTTTTAGCTGTGTTCAAGGGTGGCTTTATGACCACCATGGTATTAGGGACGTTATTCCTACTGACCTCCAATGAATTCATTTTAACAAGGGGTTCTCTGAGACTTGAAAAATATTTTAAGATGTATCTTTATAAGATTGTATACTCAATAAACTTCTTTTGACAAGGAAAAATATTTTAAGGGTTCCTGTGATGATATTTTAAGGGTTCCTGTTATATTAAGTGTTCCTGTGATGTAAAAAGATTTAGAAAGGCCGGTATAGCTAGTAGTAGTTAGTCACCTGGACCCCAGTATCATTATCGCTGAGCCCGGGAACCATCCAGTGTCGGCAGGGTTTTCCCATAGAGATAAGGCAAGATGGCCACCGATTTTATCTCTATGCCCTTGGAGGACCAAAAACTTCATTTATGGTGAGATACTCCCAAAGGGAAATCACATCTTAAGGGATGCAAGCTTTCTTCATTAGAGCCCTGCAGGTGCAGCAGCTGATTGATAATTATAAAATCGCATACAGATTAATTTTGCGCATGGACAAACAGCTGTTTCTTCAGAATAACAAAAGGTAGAAATATGCAATAAACATAGTTGGTTAAAATCCTTGCAATGTACATAGATCACCCAGAGGGGGGAGTGTTTTGTTGAGAAAAAAAATAATGTGGAATTACTCTTTAAATCCAGGAGTATTCTGACAGTCATGGGTCCTTCTTCCTCTTGTCAATGGTGGGTGCCCCTTACTCCTGCACTGAGCGACATGTGGGTGGCGATGATACCGTGAGCCCAGGCCACCGTGATGACGCACCTCTAGATGGAGGCGGGTCCATGACAGCCTGAGCCAGGAAGCGGGTTTATTGATCAGTCCCAGGTTTTAATACAAAGATTCTTTGATTTTTTTTGTCTTGCAGATTGGCAGTCATATTACTGGAGGAGACATCTACGGGTCCGTTTTCGAGAACTCCCTGATCAAACACAAGATCATGCTTCCTCCTCGCAACCGGGGCACGGTCACCTTCATAGCACCTCCTGGGCACTATGACACCTCTGTGAGTTTATTACACGTTCCCGCTTAGTTACAGTTTTATAACCACGTGTTGTTTGTAATGAATCTTCACTGTGTGCTAAAAATGCCAAATGTTAGATGCAGACATACCGAAAACAACATTTTTTTTTTTTTTTAGTACTAAACCATCAGATTTTGGTGAGGTGAGCTAAAAAGAACCAACAACCGAACCAGAGTGGAGCTCAGTATAGTCTTCTTAGAACAGAGGGTATCTGTATGTCTCGCTTCCATCACAAATCCCAAAATAAGAGGCTTATTTCCTCAATTTAGTATAGTGGGCGGAGCCATGCTCATCCATTTTTTTTTTTTTGGTCCGAGGCAGTTTAGGTTGAAAGCTGGTCCTCCAGCCCTACCTTCCATCTTGCACAGGTTCCTTTCCAGTATTGAAATGGCTTACTCTGATTGAAATGGCTTACTCTGAATTTAGTGCACACTGTAAGCTTCTCACAATGTGCACTAGAAGTTTCCGCAAATCAAATAGAGCCCGCCTTATTTCCTGGTTGAAAGACGTTCCGCATCATCTAGCCCAGGGGTAGGCAACCAGTAGCCCTCCAGCTGTTGTGAAACTACATTTCCCATGAGGCATTGCAAGGCTGGTAGTTACAATTACTCCCAGAGGCAGCTGGAGGGCCCCAGGTTGCCTACCCCTGTTCTAGCCTGACTGTCCCTTGCTAACCTCTTTTATTCATTGGATATCACTTCTTTCAGTTATGAAGGTTACTTAAAGGTGGTCTGCATGTGAATACAGCCTTCCTAGAAACGTCTACTCTTTCAGACTGACACCCACCCATCAAGGCATTTTGATATTTGCATAACTCCTCCCAAGAGCCTGCTACTTATAATATTAGTATTATGCAGTTTTCTATCCAGCCAGCAGATGGTGTTATAGTCTCCTTTTCACACATTGAGCTAGTTTACCTTTCAGCTGTGCTAAAAGAAATCTCAGGGAATCTTAGCTGTGACTCCCTTATCCGATGCTGTGATGTTTTCAGGAAGCTATGTACAGCCCCCTGTCTGGCCCCTCCCACCATCCATGATCTGCCTGCTTTGCATAAAGCCACATAGAGACCCGGTGATGATATCACTGGGTCTAAAATAAAGTATGTAATGATAATGGAAAGGTTTTTAATTAAAAATGTCATGATGTCGATGGGCAAGGGGAGGAATGCAAAATATAAGCAGATTAAAATTCAGCTTTTAAAGCAAACCTGTCATGATTCCAAACTGAATTTTTGAACCTCTAAGGGCCGGTTCACACCATGATGTGCCGTGCATTTCTGTGCGATTCACATGCGATCCGGGTGCAGTGCAATTTCAGGCTATTTATTTGAATTGACTGAAATTGCGCCGGACCATAGCACTACTTTACAAAACGCAGGGCAGCTGGATCGCATGGTACTTTTGTACCGTGCAGCCTAATAAACTACGTTTGCGACCTGCATTTTGGGGTGTCGTTGGCATTGGATCGACACCCACTGTGGATCGCAAGTGCAGTGTGTTTTTGAATGCGGTACGGGAAACCTACACGGAACGCAGGTTTATTGCACCTCATTCTGGTGTGAACTGGCCCTTTAAAGGGGAGCTTCAGGCTCCCCCCCCCCCCCCCCCCAAAATTAAAAGTCAGCAGCTATAAATACTGCAGCTGCTGACTTTTTTTATTAGGACACTTACCTGTCCCAGGGTCCAGCGGTGTCTTCACCCGAGCCGATTTTTTAATCGCCGCCATCCTGACTAAGGGAAGCCAGCAGTGAAGCCTCGGGACTTCACAGCCGGTATCCTAGTGCGCATGCGTAAAGCACGCAGTGGTTTGTGAATGGGCCGCAGTCTTCTGGGATCTGTGAAGTGTCCCAGAAGACTGCGGGGGGAAGGGGGGGTCGAACTTCTGGCTCAACTTGCTGCGGTCCAAACCAGTTACCTGCCCCCCCCCCCCAAAAGGTGCCAAATATGGCATCGGAAGGGGGGAGGAGGCAGTCAAGTGGAGCTTCCCCTTTTGGGTGGAGATCAGCTTTAAGCGCATGTTAATAACAAGAAGAAAAAGTTATGTTAGAATCTAGGCGCCAACACCGAGTATTTTCACGAGTACTCATGAAAATGGTCCCGAAACCAATACTTTGCGGTGCAATTTGCATCCATACAAAATGAATAAGCGCAAATCCTACTGCAAAGAATCGCATGAGATTTGAACAGGAATGTTGTGCAGTTCCTGTCCGAATCGCATGCGGTTTCCTTTACCGCTCCTGTGTTAACCCAGACTGAAATCACTATGACAAACCTGGGTTCACGCAGGAGCGGTGCTGGAAACTGCATGCGATTTAGACAGGAATTGCACCTCTTTACTGTTCAAATCGCATAAATCCCATCGATCCCTCTGCCTCTGATCCCAGCCATCCCTCTGATCCCAGCCATCCCTCTGATCCCAGCCATCCCTCTGATCCCAGCCATCCCTCTGATCCCAGCCATCCCTCTGCCTCTGATCCCAGCCATCCCTCTGCCTCTGATCCCAGCCATCCCTCTGCCTCTGATCCCAGCCATCCCTCTGCCTCTGATCCCAGCCATCCCTCTGCCTCTGATCCCAGCCACGCCACTGCCTCTGATCCCAGCCACGCCTCTGCCTCTGATCCCAGCCACGCCTCTGCCTCTGATCCCAGCCACGCCTCTGCCTCTGATCCCAGCCACGCCTCTGCCTCTGATCCCAGCCACGCCTCTGCCTCTGATCCCAGCCACGCCTCTGCCTCTGATCCCAGCCACGCCTCTGCCTCTGATCCCAGCCACGCCTCTGCCTCTGATCCCAGCCACGCCTCTGCCTCTGATCCCAGCCACGCCTCTGCCTCTGATCCCAGCCACGCCTCTGCCTCTGATCCCAGCCACGCCTCTGCCTCTGATCCCAGCCACGCCTCTGATCCCAGCCACGCCTCTGCCTCTGATCCCAGCCACGCCTCTCCCTCTGATCCCAGCCACGCCTCTCCCTCTGATCTCAGCCACGCCTCTGCCTCTGATCCCAGCCACGCCTCTGCCTCTGATCCCAGCCACGCCTCTGCCTCTGATCCCAGCCACGCCTCTGCCTCTGATCCCAGCCACGCCTCTGCCTCTGATCCCAGCCACGCCTCTGCCTCTGATCCCAGCCACGCCTCTGCCTCTGATCCCAGCCACGCCTCTGCCTCTGATCCCAGCCACGCCTCTGCCTCTGATCCCAGCCACGCCTCTGCCTCTGATCCCAGCCACGCCTCTGCCTCTGATCCCAGCCACGCCTCTGATCCCAGCCACGCCTCTGCCTCTGATCCCAGCCACGCCTCTGCCTCTGATCCCAGCCACGCCTCTGATCCCAGCACCCAGCCACAATGCATTGTGGAATCGAACCGTGGACATGTTAATTGTAATCAAATCATGAGACCAGTGAAGATGCGGACCCCTTCTATTCTAGCACATCACTGTGGTGACACTGGCACAAAGGAACTTTATAATGTATAGGAATTACACAATCCATTCATTCTCATCCCCCTCCCCCTGTTCTCCTCTATAGGATGTGGTGTTGGAGTTGGAGTTTGAAGGAGTGAAGGAGAAGTTCACGATGGTCCAGGTGTGGCCGGTGAGAACAGTTCGACCAGTGACAGAGAAGCTTCCAGCCAATCACCCGCTTCTGACTGGCCAGAGAGTGTTGGACGCTCTGTTCCCGTGAGTACACTCTATATTACTCTGTGTGTGTTCTGTAAGAGTGGAGGTGTAATGGTATGTACTTATTTCTGTTTATTTTGATCAGGACTCAGTTTAATATTTTTTTTTTTTTTTGGCCAGCTGAATATGAAATATTGCATACTGATATGCAGTGTTTTCATCCAGCCAGCAGAGGGCGCTGGGGTCTTTTTTCACACACTCAGCTAGTTTACCTTTCAGCTGTGCTAAAAGAATGTCAGCAGTGACTTCTCCCTTATCAGATGTCCCAGGTTATAATCAAAGGAAGATACTAAGCACCCCCTCCTTTGTTATGATTTCCTGTTAGCTAAGCCTTGGGAATCCTTTGTCATATGGTGGTGTGTTTTTTTTTTTTGTTTTTTTTTTATAGTTATGGATATTTATAAAACTTATAAAGGGAAAAAAAATTGACCAAATTATTTCACCTTAAGGCGAAACTAAACTGTATCTGAGCTTCAAAACTGAAAGTGGTTGTAAATCTCATACATGAAATATGAACAAAACATATTCCTCTATATTGTCTATTTTTTTAATCCATCTAGTTGTCATTTCTGCCTGCTGCCTCATTACTCTTTTAGTATGACCCACTTCTGACAAATTTTCCTGACACCAGAGGTAAAATGGTGAAATGGAAGGGAGCTCCAGCACACAGCCTGTGATTGACAGCTCCAGCTCTGTTCCTGTGTGCTGTGTGAAGCAATCAGTTCTCAGTGAGCTCTGCGGAATGCAACTTCAAGGGGCTGTAACCCCTTGTTTAAATAAATAAATAAATAAATAAAATTAACAAACATGCCTATTCTTACCTGCTCTGTGCAATCGCTTTGCACAGAGCAGCCCCGATGCTCTTTTTTCTGGGGTGCCACGCTGGCGCTCCAGGCCCCTCAACTTTATGGCCGCTTTCCCTGGGGGCACCTGTGTGGGCTCGCCCCCCCCTACCCCCCGGGATCCTGCTGCTGCATCCATTGACACAAATGTCACTGGCAGGATAGGGGTTAACACTAGGGGGTGCTCAAGGGGATTAAGTGTGTCCTAGGGAGGTGTTTCTAATGTGGAGGGGGGAGGGGACGGACGGAGGAACGGACGACTGACTGGGAGTAAAGAGATCGCTGTTCCTAATCGCTAGGAACAGCAGATCACTCTGTACTGCCCTGTCAGAACGGGGATCTGTATGTTTTACATAGGCAGATCCCCATTCTGCCTCCCTGAGCAATGGTCAGGGGTGGCCGCCGGACATCTCGCCTCTGTGCAACGAGTGCGCTTGCCCACAGTAACTCGTGCACGAAACGACGTACCTGTTGGGGGTACTGGGGGCCGCCCTGCCGCAGTATATATGCGGTGGGTGGTTTTGGCTTTACATAGTTAAAAAGCCAGACGAAAAAAAAAATTCCCATGAAGACGAAGACTCCTGGGATGCATGACATCATTTTGGCCTAGGCCAGGAAGCAACTGACAAAATGTAAAAAAAAAAAAAGGCTAAACAAACAACTACATAATAGATCTTTCTTTCTATTTAGTAATACTACAGCATAACGATTAAAATAGTTCATGCTGATTGAGTTTAGTTCCACTTTAAGGCAAAAACGCACACAGATACATTTCAGAAAAAAAAAAAATGTAAATGCTGCCAATATAATTTCCTGAAATCAATTTTGTTTATTAATATCTCCTAATGCTCTGGAAAGTAGATGTGGGGCTGGGAGGGTGTGCGCTGTGAGCCCGTCACCTGGTGCTGAAGTACAATTGTCCGCTCAGTTTTATAGGTTTTCAGAAGATTTTGGCTGTTTAATGCACACCTGTAAATAATAAAGCAAAAATAAAACAAACTCTCAGCTTTAGCTAAAAGCGTAAACTTTGTTTTATTATCTGTCCAGCCAGCACTGCCTGGAGTGCTCCCAACATCGATTTATTGAAATTTAGATCCCCCCTCCTCCTTCCCTCTTGCATCACATAATGTGGTACCTAAGTGACCCATCAACACACCAGAGGGTATTGGGATGTGCATAGAGCTACGCCAAAAATAAATCTTTGTTTTTTTTTTTTTAAACGCTTGCCGACCAGCCACCGCCATTTATACTGCGGCAGGTCGGCATGATCCTGCGTATCGCCATAGATGTACGTCGGTCCATTTTAACAGCTATTGCAGGCGTGCGCTGTAGCTGACGCGCGTGGCTGCGCCGTCCTCGGGGACACAGCCGCGCCGTCCTCGGGGACACAGCCGCGCCGTCCTCGGGGACACAGCCGCGCCGTCCTCGGGGACACAGCCGCGCCGTCCTCGGGGACACAGCCGCGCCGTCCTCGGGGACACAGCCGCGCCGTCCTCGGGGACACAGCCGCGCCGTCCTCGGGGACACAGCCGCGCCGTCCTCGGGGACACAGCCGCGCCGTCCTCGGGGACACAGCCGCGCCGTCCTCGGGGACACAGCCGCGCCGCCCGCGGGGACACAGCCGCGCCGCCCGCGGGGACACAGCCGCGCCGCCCGCGGGGACACACCCGCGCTCGCACAGTGAGCCAGAACGGGGATCTGTCAATGTAAACAAACAATTCCCCGTTCTGTCAGGGGAGTACTGAGCGATCGTCTGTTCCTTAGTGATCAGGAACAGCGATCTCTCTCCTCCTCCAGTCAGTCCCCCCCCAGTTAGAAACACCTCCCTTGGGGAACACATTTAACCCCTTGATCGCTCCACCTAGTGGTTAACCCCTTTCCCTGCCAGTGACATTTATACAGTATTCAGTGCATTTTTATAGCACTGATCGCATAAATGTGAATGGTCCCAAAATGATGTCAAAAGTATCCAATATGCCAGCTGCAATGTCGCAGTCACGATAAAAATTGCAGATTTCCGCCATTACTAGTATAAAAAATTAAAAAATAAATAATAAAAATGCCATAAAACTATCCCCTTCCCTGCCAGTGTCATTTAGGCTGCTTTCACACTGGGGCATTGGTGGTAAAGCGCCGCTATTTTTAGTGGCGTTTCTGCGGTGGTTTTCGGCCGCTAGCGGGGGGGGGGCTTTTAACCCCCGCTAGCGGCCGAAAAAGGGTTGAAACCACCCACAAAGCGCCGCTGTAGCGGCAGTTCGGCGGCGCTGCCCATTCATTTCAATGGGTAGGAACAGTGTATAAGATGCAGGAGTTTAGCGTTCTGCCAGCTTTCACACTGAGGCTGCAGGGGAGTCGTTTTTTCAGGCGCTATTTTTAACCCAAAAGCGCCTGAAAAACACCTCAGTGTGAAAGGGGTCTTATACAGTAATCAGCTAATTTTTATAGCACCAATCGCTGTATAAATGTCAGCGGTCCCAAAAAAGTGTCAAGTGTCCGATCTGTCTGCAGCAATGTCGCAGTCCCGATAAAAAACGCAGATCACTGCCATTACTAGTTAAAAAAAAAAAAAAAGATTTATAATAAAAATGCCATAAATCTATTCCCTATTTTGTAGACGCTATAACTTTTGCGCAAACCAATCAATATACGCTTATTGCAATTTAATTAATTAATTAATTTTTTTACCATAATTATGTAGAAGAATACATATCGACCTAAACTGGATACATTTTGTTGTTTTTTTTGGGGGGGGGGGGGGGGGGGATATTTATTATAGCAAAAAGCAAAAAAAATTTATTTTATTTATTTTCAAAATTGTCGTTCTTTTTTTGTTTATAGTGCAAAAAAAAAAAAAGTGATCAAATACCACCAAAAGAAAGCTCTATTTGTGGAGAAAAAAAGATGTCAATTTTATTTGGGTACAGCGTCGCACGATTGTTAAAGCGACCCAGTGCTGTATCATAAAAAATGGCCTAGTCATTAAGGGGGTAAATCTTCCGGGACTGAAGTGGTTAAAGAGCACCTTGCACCTCCCCAAATAAAGCCTTACCCAATTCCCCCTTTTTTTTTTTTTTTAAGTGATTCTATTTTTTAAATAACAAACATGTTATACTTACCTGCTCTGTGTAATAGATTTGCACAGAGCAGCCCCGATCCTCCTCTTCTGGGAACCCCTGCCAGTGCTCTGGGCTTCTCCCCTCTGCAGCTACAAACAGCCAGCCATTCCCTGCAAGGTAAAAGCTATCATAGCGGCTGTTTAGCCACTTGATTGATATTACAGGCGGCAGGACATGTCCTCCTGTGCTTCTCCTGGATCGTCCGTGTGATCGGTTATCCTGAGGATGAATCCTGGTGATGGCAGTTTACTATAGTGTTGGAATCAGATGGTTTCCGGCCATTTCTATGACCCTCAGAGGCCGGAAGTGACGTTTAGGCTTTCCAGCATAGAGGAGAGATGTGGGGACTTATAGACCCCAAATCTCTCCGTAAAGAGGAACTGTCATGTCCTAGTTTCTGTGATGTTGACCAAGGCGAAGGCAGAGATCCCCTGGGCTGGACAGCTTAAGTAGGCAGGACTGACGAGCAGGATCATCAACAGCTGAGTAACTGTGGAGAGAGATGGGAGCTGGCAATTAGCCAACAGCTGAGCAGCCAGCTCAGAGAAGGAAGGGCTGAGCCCAGCCCTGACGCACACAGAGGCACGCCTCCAGCCCTGAAGCTCTCATTGGCCCTCTTATGACTCACCCCCCCCCCCCCCCCCCTTCCTGGCAAACTCTCACAAGAGTGAGAGAGAGAGCTGTGCATGATGTCTTAGGCCTAGGCTAATGACCAGACAAGTAAGAGGAAGTGGGCTGTATAAGGGATTTACTGGCAGAAAAAAAGGGCAGAAGATTTAATAGATGGAAAGATGAAAAAAAGACTGAAGTTCCGCTTTAAGGGGGATGTATCAAGTGGGCTGTATACTTCACCCTCACCTAGGCAAGAACTGGGGAAGAGGGTCATTCCATGTTCAGTTTGCAGCCCTGCATAAAATGTTTCAGCTAAACTAATGAAATTTTTTTATCATTTTTTTTTTATTTCGCACAACAGCAAAACAATACAAGTTCCTGTGTTGGACCTTAGGTTTTATAATTAAAGCCATTACAGAGATATATATACATATAAAAGGTAGTGGCATAAAGTACAAAACATGAAAGGTCAATGTCCCAAGCACCTCTATTAATACTTATTCCTTTTTTTACTGTCTACATATGATTGCTTATTTTTTTTTTTTCCCCCTCAGATGTGTCCAAGGTGGAACCACCGCCATTCCCGGGGCTTTCGGCTGCGGTAAGACTGTGATCTCGCAGTCCTTGTCCAAGTACTCCAACAGTGATGTCATCATCTACGTGGGGTGTGGAGAGAGAGGAAATGAGATGTCTGAAGTATTGAGAGATTTCCCCGAGGTGAGGGACGCTGTACACACCGGACCCCCCTTACAGGATGTTTTAGTTCTATTTTATGGATTGCCTTCATCATCTTGTGTTATCCTAATGTTGATCCTGTGCGAATTGTAGCCTTAGTTTCATGTTCTTAGCTGACAGGAGTGGCACCAGGCGTGGTCTTCTGCTGCTGTAGCCCATCTGCTTCAAAGTTGGACGTGTTGTGCTTTCAGAGATGGTATTCTGCTTACCTTGGGTGTAACGAGTGGTTATTGGAGTTACTGTTGCCTTTCTATCATCTGGAACCAGTCTGCCCATTCTCCTCTGACATCAACAAGGCATTTTCCTCCACACAACTGCCGTTCACTGGATATTTTCTCTTTTTCGGACCATTCTTTGTAAACCCGAGAGATGGTTGTGCGGGAAAATCCCAGTAGATCAGCAGTTTTTGAAATACTCAGACCAGCCCGTCTGGCACCAACAACCACGCCACGTTCAAAGTCACTTAACCGCTTCCTGCCTGGCCTATAGCAGAATGACGGCCGGGTCGTGGTTCAATTATCCTAACTGGGCGTCATATGACGTCCGACAGGACAACATGCCGGCACCTGGCGATCAGTGGTGTTGTGTGTCCCTCTGACACACCGCATCTCCGATCGTGGTAAGGAGCCTCTGATGGAACCTCCTTACCACATGATCAGCTGTGACTAATCACAGCGTGAACCAGGAAGTGCCGGTAAATGGCTTTCCTCGGTTCGCGCTGACAGTGAGAGCCAATCGGCGGCTCTCCCTGTCAGAGAGTGGGGGGGGGGGTCTGTGCTGATAACTAGCACATTGATTATCAGCACAGCCCCATCAGATGTGCCACCAACAATGTCAATCAGTGCCCATCAGCTGCCAGTCAGTGTCCCATCAGGAACGACTGTCGGTGCCCACCACAGTGCCAATCAGTGCTCATCACAGTGCGTAACAGTAACACCTGTCAGTACCTCGTCATCGGTGCTGCCCATCAGTGCTGCCTGTCAGTGTCCATCAGTTCCGCCTATCTGTGCCGCCTGTCAGTGCCCATCAGTGCCGCCTATAGGTGCCCATCAATTTACATATCAGTGCCGCCTCATCAGTGCCCGTCAGTGAAAGAGAAAACCAAATTTTATAATGAAACAAAGACAAATGTATTTTTTACAAAAATTTCGGTCTTTTTTAGTTTAGCAAACAATAAAAATCGCAGAGGTGATCAAATACCACCAAAAGAAAACTCTATTTGTGGGAAGAAAAATGATAAAAATGTCCTATGGGTACAGTGTAGCATGACCGCATAATTGTCATTCAAAGTGCGACAGCGCTGAAAGCTGAAAATTGTCCTTGGCAGGAAGGGGGGGGGGGGAGTATTGAAATGGTTAAAGTGGATGTAAATCCTCACATATTCCCAGTGTAGTGAACAGCCTCAGATGATACACAGAGATGAAACAAATCTCCCTACATAGGTTTACATCTATATCTGCTATCTTCAGCTTTATATACCGTTTATAATGTTCAGATCTGTTAGGAGATTTTTTCTTCCTGATTAGCACTGCAGTGAAGTCTGGGCACACAGCCAAGACAGCTGATTGGAGGAAAGGCACCACACCCCCCTCTCCTCATAGGCAGAGTCTTTCAGAACTCTCCTGTGAATAGTTTAGCTCTCTGCTAATCTATTTATAGCAACCTTCCAGACACACAATCCAGGCTGGTTTTATCTCCTGTGAGGGAGAACTTGTCAGAAGTAATCAGGCTGATAACAGAAGAACGGAGCAGGAGGAGACCGCTATGGGACTCAGTGCTTTGAAGAGAGATCAGAAAACACTGCAGATATGTGCCCAGCTAAAATTTCATGAATCCCCTTCCTTCCCCATTCTGATGCTCGGTTTGAACTTCAGCAAGTCATCTTTACTACGTCTAGGTGCCCAAATGCATTGAGTTGCTGCTCCCGCTGAACGGCGGGGGGACCTGATGCACGTGGCCGACGGCTGAAATGTTTGCCGGCAACCCGCGATCGCGGGCACGAGGGCCAGAACGGGGATTTGTGTATGTAAAAAGACAGATCCACGTTCTGACAGTAGAGGAGAAACAGATCTGCTGTTCCTAGTACAGTGGAACCTTGGTTTACGAGTAACGCGGTTAACGAGAGTTTTGAAAGACTAGCAACTTTTTTTTTTTAATTCTGTCTCGGTTTGCGAGCGTTGTCTGCAGTACCGCATTTTGGCCAGAGGTGCGGGGGGCGCCGGGAACACTCGGAACAGTTTGGAGCCGTTCGGAAATACTTGGAAATACTCTATTCCCGAGTGCTCCCGAGGCTTTCAGAGCTCAGCCGAGCTGTCCCCGATTATTTCCGAGGCTCTCCGGCACCACCCCACCTCTGGCCACATGCGGTATTGCATGTAATGGAAGTCAATGTGGAACGAATTATCTTCGTTTCCATTGACTTCTCTGGGGAAACTCGCTTTGATATGCGAGTGCTTTGGATTACAAGCATTCTCCTGGAACGGATTATTCTCGTAATCCGAGGTTCCACTGTAATTAGGAACAGCGATCTGTCTCCTCCTCTAGTCAGTCCCCCCCCCCCACAGTTAGAAACACACACGATGGAATACATTTAACCCCTTGATCGCCCCCTAGTGTTAACCCTTTCCCTGCCAGTGACATTTACACAGTAATTGGTGCATTTTTATAGCACTGATCGCTGTTTAACCACTTCAGCCCCGGACCATTTGGCTGTCCAAAGACCAGAGCACCTTTTGCGATTCGGCACTGTGCCGCTTTAACTGACAATTGCGCGTTCGTGCGACGTGGCTCCCAAACTAAATTGACGTCCTTTTTTCCCCCACAAATAGAGCTTTCTTTTGGTGGTATTTGATCACCTCCGCGGTTTTTATTTTTTGTGCTATAACCAAAAAAAAGCGTCAATTTTGAAAAAAACGCATTATTTTTTACTTTTTGCTATAATATCCCCCAAAAATATATAAAAAAACATTTTTTTTCCCCTCTGTTTACGCCGATACGTATTCTTCTACATGTTTTTGGTAAAAATGCAATAAGCGTTTATTGATTGGTTTGTGCAAAAGTTATAATGTCTACAAAATAGGGGATAGTTTTATGGCATTTTTATTAATTTTTTTTTTTTTTTTTTTTTTTACTAGTAATGGCAGCAATCAGAGATTTTTATCGTGACTGCGACATTATATCGGACACCTTTGGCGCTATTTTGGGACCATTCACATTTTTAGAGCAATCAGTGCAATTAAAAATGCATTGATTACTGTGTAAATGTGACTGGCAGTGAAGGGGTTAACACTAGGTAGCGCTGTAGGGGTTAAGTCTGTCCTAGGGAGTGATTCTAACTGTGGGGGGGGGGAGCTGTGTGTGACAGGACATTGATCACCGCTCCCAATTACAGGGAGCAGAGATCAGTGTCCTGTCACTAGGCAGAACGGGGAAATGCTTGTTTACATTAGCATATTCCCGTTCTTCCTCTCCGTGAGACGATCGCGGGTATCCCCGCGGACATCGAGTCCGCGGTACCCGCGGTTGGACTCGCGTAGCTCTCGGCGGGCGCGCGTACAAGCTATGCAAGCCTCGCGAGATCATGTACAATAGCCTGATTTTGCGCAGCGGAGCCAACCTGCCGCAGTAAAACTGCGGTGGCTGGTCCACAAGCGGTTAAATGTCAATGGTCCCAAAAAAAGTGTCCGATCTGTGTGCCGCAATGTCGAAGTCCCACTAAAAATCGCAGATCGCCGCCATTACTAGTAAAAAAAAAAAAATATATAAAATGCCATAAATGTATCCCCCATTTTGTCGACGCTATAACTTTTGCGCAAAACCAAGCTTATAGCGTTTTTTTTTTTTACCAAACATATGTAGAATACGTATTGGCCTAAACTGATGAAGAAAATTTATTTTTTTTAAATTTAGGATATTTATTATAGCAAAAAGTTATATTTATATATATATATATATATATATATATATATATATATATATATATATATATATATATATATATATATATATATATATATATATATATATTTTTATTTAAATTGTTGCTTATTTTTTTTTTATAGTGTAAAGAAATAAAAACCGCAGAGGTGACCAAAGAAAGCTCTATTTGTGGGAAAAAAAGGACGTCAATTTTGTTTGGGTATAGCGTCGCACGACCGCGCAATTGTCAGTTAAAGCGATGCAGTGCCGAATCACAAAAAATGGTCTGGTCATTACGGAGGGAAAATCTTCTGGGGCTGAAGCGGTTAATCAGATCGGCCTCATTATGCATTGTGGACATCACTGTAGAGCCGTTCTCAGTGCTCTCTTGTACCTATGAACACCAGAGGTGGAGCCCCCTAATGGTGTGGATGTTACAGCAGAATTTATAACAGAAAAAAGATAAAATTTCGAGGTTTTATGGCCCTTTGGAGAAATGTTGACTTCCAGCACAAAACTCTGATCGGCCCGCTCGCTCTTATGAATTGCCCTATAACAAAGGATTGAACAACTATTGGCCCCCCAACTTCTGTGCCAAGACATGCTGCCACTTGTAGTGTCTGCAGTTTAACCTCCTTTTGACCTGATTTTGACCCGTCACCCGGGACGTCGGCGTTAAGGCCGGCAGTAAAGAGCAGCTGTCGTTCTTGGCAGACTCCAATGCACTTTTATTAATCCCGGTTTTAAGCCAGAGGTTTCTGGAGACAGGAAACGTAACATTTCTTGTTTTTTTAAATCTTGTAACTGAATCTCTTGTGAGAGGTTCGCGTCGAATAACATATCCCGTATTTATTTTTTAGCTGACGATGGAAGTGGACGGGAAGGTGGAGAGCATCATGAAAAGAACGTCGCTGGTAGCCAACACCTCCAACATGCCTGTGGCTGCCAGAGAGGCCTCTATCTATACAGGTAATGCTGGATGCTTTTCTTCTGCTGTTCTTATGCCCTCGGCAAGAGCTCTCTCTCTCTCTTTTCTGGGACCTTTGACTTCTATATTCCTTTTCTGTACAGGAATCACGCTGTCTGAATACTTCCGAGACATGGGATACCACGTCAGTATGATGGCCGACTCAACCTCTCGATGGGCTGAGGCTCTTCGAGAAATCTCAGGACGTCTGGCTGAAATGCCTGCTGGTAAGTACCGCACATTGTTCTTCTTCTGACACCTGCTATGGCAAGTGATGAGTGAGGCGGGAGCCTAACGACTGATTTAAAGAATTCTAGAAAAACCTTACTTAATCTTTACAACTTCCCGCCCACCATATAGCAAAATGACGGTTGGAAAGTGGTTGTATTATCCTGACTGGACATCGTGAGACGTCCAGCAGGGTAAGCCACTAGTGGGGGCACGCAACACAGCGATCGGTGGTGTGGTGTGTCAGTCTGCAACACTTCGTCTCCAATCTAGGTAAAGGGCCTATGACGTAGGCCCTTTACCATGTGATTAGCTGTGTCCAATCACAGCTCATCCCATGGTAACCAGGAAGAGCCGTTCATTGGCTTTTCCTCTATACGGACGCAAGTAGATGAGAGCTGATCCACTGCTCCCTTCACGGGGGGGGGGGGGGGGGTTGCGTTGATGATCAGTGCATTGATTATCAATGCAGACCCATAGAGGACTCCCACTGGAGACCATTGAGGATGCCCACTGGAGACCATTGAGGACGCCCACTGGAGACCATTGAGGACGCCCACTGGAGACCATTGAGGACGCCCACTGGAGACCACCAGGGATGCCAATTATTGCCCATTAGCGATGCCTGCCAGTGCATCCTGTTCAGTGCTGCCTATCATTGCCGGATTTCAGTGCCTCATCATCAGTGCCAATTGGTACTGCTTCATCAGTGCCCGTGAGTGCAGCCTCATCAGTGATGATCAGTGAAGGAGAGTAAGAAAAGGGGATACCCCTTCGTCGGGACTTTGTAGGCAACAACCACACATATGTAGATTAAAAAAGTATATTTATTGAGTATACATAAAATCGTTCGATCATTCGAACATGAAACAATCATTTTAAAAAACATATCAAGAAAACAAAAAGGAAAAGAGTAAAGATAAAGAACATGACAGATTACATAATTTGCATGACATAAAAAGTTACTCTGCGGTATCCAGGGTACCCGGAGACTACTTTGTACCGGAGAGTAACTTTTTGTTCGAATGGTCAAACGATTTTATGTATACTCAATAAATATATTTTTTAATCTACTTATGTGTGGTTGTTGCCTACAAAGGCCCAACGAAGGGGGATTCTCTTTTCTTGCTCTACAATAGGCATGTGGCAACAACACACTTGTCTGACATGGTGAAATTCCCCTTTTTTGCTATCAGTGAAGGAGAAAACTTACTTATTTACAAAATTTTGTAACAGAAACAAAGAAAAACTTTTTTTTTTTTTTTTTTTTTATTTGTAGCGCAAAAAATAAAAACCCCAGTGGTGATCCAATACTACAAAAAGAAAGCTCTAGTTGTGTGAAAAAATGATAAAAATGTCATATATGTACAGTATGACTGCGCAATTGTCATTCAAAATGCGACAGCGCTGAAAGCTGAAAATTGGCCTGGGCAGGAAGGGGGCTAAAGTACCCAGTATTTCAGTGGTAAAAAATACTTCCCTCCTAACACCTATGCTTACTATCCCGTGTAATAAAGATGGGTATTCTCACCTATTGTGATCCAGCTCTGGTCTAGTCACATGATTGGCTCCCATTCTCAGCCAATAGTGGCTGCAGGGGAGGGGAGGGACCACCAATAGTGGATGGGCCGTTGAAGCCTATGGGTGATGTCACCACTCCAGGATTTGCCAGCTGTTATCCAGCTCACTCTCCTAAGGAAATAAGGTGATCAGACCAAAGTTGCATGAAAGTTGGTAAGTATATCTGTCTTTCTTAAACAGGTTAGCAAGTATCGGTGTTAGGAAGGGGAGGGATTTTTTTTTAAAGCTGAATTACCGGAATTCAGCTACTTTGTAAAAACTGCAGGCATACCATGAGTTAAGTCTAGCAATGTGCCTGCCGCCTTGTAGACTTATCTCAATTATTCACATCTGACAGTTTTCTTGTGCTCCAGGAAAATAACTTCTGGAACTCCGACCTGCTCACTGTATTCTCAGTTTCTTCAAAAGCAAAGTTGCTGGACCTGCTATGCTCGCTCTCCACACCTTTTTCCCATTCACAGAAGCGTTTATATTTTGTAAACTCATTCACAAAATACAAAGGCTCCTGTGAATGGGCAGTAGAAGAGAGGGGTGGGCATAGCAGCTGTGCGCGTTTCTCTCCTTTTACAGCTGGAGTGTCACATATAAGCAGGGCTTTTTTTTCAGGGGGAACTTGGTGAAACTCAGTTCCACCACATCTGGCTCAGACCCTTGGGGGGGGGGGGCTGCTCAGCACTATCACTTGTAAACACAGAAGTCCGGTTTCTGTGTTTACAAGTGACAGCTCTGCACTCTGTGTGTAACCCCCCTGAACTCTGCACTCTGTATGTAATGCAATCCTGGTATTTAATGCCCCTTTAAGACCCTCCTACTGTTCGTAAAATTTGACTGACCACACCCACTATTTGATGTGATTTGGAGGGTGTGTGTGGGGGGGAGGGGTTTTGGGGGGTCGTGGTTGAGTTCCAGCACCTATTCTTTAAGAAAAAAAGCCCTGCATATAAGTAATAGAAATAAGTCCCAGAGGGGAAGTCCTGCTCCTCCTCCTCCTTCTGCCTGTTCACAGAAGCCTTTGTATTATGTGAGCTCGTTCACAAAATACAAAGGCTTCTGTGAATGGACAGTGGAGGAGAGGGGCAGGCATAGTAGCTGTGTGAGCTTCTCTCCTCACACAGCTGGAGTGTCACTTATAAGTAATAGAAATAAGTCCCGGAGGTGACATGCACCTAAAGTGGACTTAAATCCATATTGTGACGGCACTTTTTTGCAAAGTTGCTGACATCCTTGAATTCAGCTTTAAGATTTAGTTAGCGTTGTCCTGGAATTCTAGATTAAGAATCAGATTTGGGGCTCACTGCAAACAGCGATATCAATGCTTTTTTAAAAACAATATTTTAAAATGGCAGCAACCTTGCTTCCTCCAAATCCACATAGCAATTTCTATTTCAGACTTGCAGCTACTATCTTTCTTTTGGGCGTCCAATGTCGGATACAGCATAAGCAGCTTGCCAACAGTAAAGAAATCTAAAACATAAAAATTTATTTTGGCCTGTCTGACGGGAAACTACACAAGATTCCTTTCTAATAACGAAACTCATCTCCGCTCCCAGTTCCCAAAAAGCAATAATTCTTACTTGATAAAGCTGCCATCACATAGTGACTCTCCGGTGAGCAACATGCTCTGGCTTTCCCAAGGTCGACCTCTACCTGAAATCTTTTTTATTTGATAACGGGGTTGCTTTAAGGATTTTTATGTACATCATTATTGTTACTTTAGGTGGATTGACCAGTTAACAGTTCTGTTCTCCATCCACAGACAGTGGTTATCCTGCTTACTTGGGAGCCCGATTGGCCTCCTTCTACGAGCGTGCCGGCCGGGTGAAGTGTCTGGGGAACCCAGAGAGGGAGGGCAGTGTCAGCATTGTCGGAGCGTGAGTATATGACAGCATTGCCATTGTTTATTCATTACGGGGAAAGGTGTTCAAGATCCCACAGTGTGATGAGCCCTTCTTTAGTGTTTGTGGGCTAAAAAAAAACAAAAAAAACAGGTCCTCCATCCACACTTAACAGTGCGGATGGGCAAATCTCCCACTCCATCTAATACCTGAATAATGCCTGCATATGTCTTCCTGTCTGCAGCAGTCAGGAGTGTGGAGCACTGACATGTAAAGGGGCTTATAATGGCAGTGTCCTCTAGCAGTCTCCTGTAATGTGTGCCCCAGTAGTAGCGGGTCTCCGCCCACCCCTGTGGCTTGTTTTCATTCTGTGACCTTCTACTGTATTATATTTCTGTAGTCTCTGACAGTCTTCTGTAGTATGTCTGTATTACGTATGCAGTCTCTGGCAGTCTTCACCGGCCTCTTTCAGACACTTTCTGTCTACATGCACTCACTCCATTGTTCACTGTATTAACTTAGTGCCGGTTCACACAGGGGCGACTTGTCAGGTGACCTAGCCGCCTGACAAGTCGCCTCCTGTTCTGTACAATGGAACTGTTCTAATAGGAGCGACGCAAGTCGCTCCGACTTAGAAAAAGGTTCCTGTACTACTTTGGGGGCGACTTGGGGCGACTTGCATAGACTTCTATACAGAAGTCGTTTTGCAAGTCGCCGTGGCAGTCGTGTGCAGGCCTCGGTAAGGCGACCTGCAAGTCGTGCCGCCCTGTGTGAACCGGGGTTTAGGGTCCAAGCCTATTCTAACACTTTTTGTTTACAAATAAAAATCTGTATTTCTTTAACGTACATCATGGGACACAGAGCCTTAAGTAATTACTTAATGGGTTATAGCCTACCGTCAGGTGTTGACACTGGTAAACCCTAATTAAGGAAGTTTACTCCCCTATATAACCCCTCCTCCTTCCAGGAGCACATCAGTTTTTTCGCCAGTGTCACTCTAAGGTGTTGGTGAAGAAGTGCTCTGAGGAGCTCCAGGAGGGATCCATGCTGGATTTAAATTCCTCCATGAAAAGAAACCAGATCAATCCAGAAGTGCCACTGAGGCCTAAAGTGGATGATACCTGGGACCTCGTATCTGAAGCATGAGGTTTTGCCTGTAATGCTTCACTTAGTAGGGCTGGACCCCAGGAACCCAGGGCTTAGGTCTTGTTACATTACCTCAAGCTTCCTGATGTGGGGGGCCATACAAGGCCCAAGGCAGTTGCACCCCGTTTTAACGGATCCAGTCCTTGAAGGTTTGTTAAAACGTAACCCACCGTGATGGGCGAAAGCATGCATTTTCTGTTAAATCAGCAAAATCTTGTGGCGAGGACAAGGAAAGAGAGACCTAGATATTAAAAACATCTATACGTTTCTTTCATTGAAGGAAAAATGTTGTCATGCCTTAATCTCCAGTAGATGGAGTCTATGCACATACCTTACCCTGTTGTCTCACTGTTTGCTCAGTTCCGTGCCTGGCTGCACAGCGTGTGGAAGCAGATTTTTGCACGGTAGGAAAAGCTGCAAAAAATGTCTTATTCTTCCCCTGATGGGACCAGAGGGTTAGGGGGACAGCAGTGCTGTACCCCCCGTTACATAAACCCCCCCCCCCCCGCCGTGGGGGAGACACGGAAGGTCCCGCCATTATACCGCTGAAAGTTTGTTACTGTGGCTGTATCTTTTACAGAGGTCTGTGCCTCACTGCAGGAGGCTCTGCCCCCCCCCCCCCCTTGTGTTGGGTCTGGGGAGGGGGCGAGGCCTAACGCAGGTGCCGTGAAATGTCCACTGACGAACGGCAGGCTAATAGCAGATAAATACAGCTGTGTCAGTCTCTCCTCTGCTGATGAGGAGGAAACAAACTGCCTGCACACAGGGACACACAAGCTGTGGGATACGTCTGGGTTGCAAAACTGGCATTTCCTGATTCAGGAAGGACACCCTTTTCCAGCACTAAGCTGAACTGTATAGCAATTTTAAAAGTATTGAGTATTTTCAGCGATTTAGTGCAATGTGTATAGCGCCTCTGTTTTTGTACTTAGGACTATGCCTGCCAAAAAAGACATCACAAAAGCCAATAGAGTAAAGGTTTCACCCCCAGGCATTGGGATTGCAAGCTGTATTTCCACGCTGTCTACCTCGCCTGAATTACCAATCATGGCAACTCAGGGTGAGCCATTAGGGCAAATTGTTGGTGCAGCTGCCTCTCGCATCTCAGCACCTGCATACGTGACTGAAGAAACCCTTTCCTCCTCACTCCAGGGTCTGGAAGAAAGACTAGTGGCTTTAATCGCATCCTCCATTCAAATGGATAGGAAACATACTAGGTCCCCCTCCCCCGCTTCAGCTTTACAAGGGGAACTGTGGCCCCACGATGAGGTTCTACCCTCAATCAATCAAGAAGAGCTTACAGATGATTCTTCTACTGAGGAAACAGCGGTAGATGAACCTTTTTCAGCGTCTCGATCTGAAAAATTGCTGATACAAACTCTTACAGAGATGGTTCGTTCCTCTTTCATGCTGCCTCTAACAGAGTCTCATGAAAACGTGGCCTCTTCCTTAGGTTCCTTAAAACCTTCCCATCCTTTGCAAGCGTTTCCTGCGCACGCATTACTTGAACAGCTTATTTTTTTGGAATGGGATGAGCATTTTCTCCCTCCTAAGAGGTTTTTAATTCTCTATCCTCTGGAGGAGAAATTCTCCAAAAAATGGAAAGTACCAGCAATTGACGCTGCAATTTCCAATGTGAATAATAACTTAACTTGTCCTGTGGACAATGCAAAGATGCTTAAAGATCCAACAGATAAGAAGTTGGAATCCCTGCTAAAGTCTGCTTTTACCATAGTAGGTGCCGTCATCCAGCCCGCAGTCGTCGCGATAGGCGTCTGCCAATCCCTAAAGGACCTATTCAAGCAGGCCCTTAGAGAGCTTCCTACACAACAAGCTCAAAATTTGTCTGAACTGCCTAAGGCATTATTTTTTGCCATAAATGCCATTAAAGACTATTCACCAGGCATCCCGCCTCACGCTTATGCTTGTACATATGTGCAGAATCCTGTGGCTGAAAAATTGGTCAGCTGAAACACCATGTAAGAACCTCCTAACTGGGTTCCCCTTTCATGGGGAGCGACTATTTGGAGAAGACTTGGATAAATATATCAAGACAATTTCTGCTGGGAAAAGTACCTTTTTACTAGTCAAAAGAAAATATAAACGCCCTGCATTTAAATGGACTCTTTCCCCTGCGCCAGGGGCTTCCACCTCTAGGCAGTGGCGATGGCCTCCGCTGTCAGACTCTAGAGGAAAGACTCAGGGTCAGACCCAGGCTCAAAAAAAAGCCCTGTGGTAGGAAATCTGCAAAACAGAATCCTAAAGCCTCATCATAAAGAGGCAACCCCCCTCACCAAGGTGGGGGGATAACTTCTGCAATTTTCAGAAGTCTGGAAAAAGGAAATTCAGGACAGATGGGTAATTTCCATGGTAACGCTGGGGTACAAGCTGGAATTCCGTGACTTTCCGCTTCCTGAGGTCAAGCATTCCCAAAGATCCAGAGGAAAAACAGTCTCTGTTTCAGGCACTAGATGGATTAATATCTCAAGGGGTGATCATACAGATACCCACAAAAGAGCAAGGTCTGGGATTTTATTCAAACCTTTTTATGGTACCAAAACCAAGTGGACATGTCAGACCCATTCTAGATCTAAGAAAGCTAAATCAATTCCTGAAGATCCACTCCTTTCACATGGAGACAATCAGGTCGGTAGTTTCTTTTCTTCTAGGAAGAGAACTTCTGGCATCAATCGACATCAGGGATGCATATCTGCATGTCCCTATATTTCCTGCTCATCAAAAGTTTCTGCGGTTTGAGTTAGAACAGCAGCATTTTCAATTTGTAGCCCTGCCCTTCGGGCTAGCCACAGCACCTCGGGTGTTCACCAAGGTGCTGGCCCCACCTCTAGCCAGGTTAAGGGCACAACAATCATAGCGTACCTAGACGATCTATTACTTATAGATCAATCAGTGACTCGTCTGGAGCAAAGCGTACGCACTACAACCAACTATCTGAAAAGTTTGGGTTGGATTTTCAACCTAGAGAAGTCTTAATACCGTTAAGAAGGCTGGGGTGCTTGGGTCTGATCATAGATACAGCCCAGGAAAGGGTGTTCTTGCCTCAGGAAAACTGGTGCGGAGGGTCAGGTCAAATGGCAATCCCTCCATTCGCCTCTGAATGAGGTTACTAGGAACCATGATAGCTTCATTCGAAGCAGTTCCCTATGCCCAGTTCCATTTAAGACTGTTGCAAAACAGTATCCTGTCTGCTTGGAACAAAACAATTCAAGTTTTAGACTTGCCAATGCGGCTGTCCCCAAGAGTGGCCCAAAGCCACACTTGGTGGTTATTAACACAGAATCTGCTAAAAGGAAAATCCTTCAGACCAGTCATCTGGAAAGTGGTAACGACAGATGCCAGCCTTTCAGGTTGGGGAGCAGTAATAGAAAAGAAAACTATCCAAGGACAGTGGTCAAGAACCGAAAGAAGCATGCCCATCAATATCCTAGAGATTCGGGCAGTACGTCTGGCTCTAAAGGCCTAGACTTTCAGGATGCGGGATTGTCCTGTCAGGATTCAATCTGACAATGCCACAGCTGTGGCCTATATCAATCACCAAGGGGGGCACCAAAAGTCTCTCAGCACAGAGAGAGGTGAACCATATTCTAACTTGGGCAGAAAGGAATGTTCCATGCCTTTCTGCAATCTTCATTCCGGGAGTAGAGAATTGGCAGGCGGACTACATGAGTCGCCAGCAGTTATTCCCAGGGGAATGGTCTCTTCACCCCAACGTATTTCGAGCTGTTTGTCAAAGATGGGGGACTCCGTACGTGGATCTTCTAGCGTCCAGGTTCAACACGAAGTTGGTCAACTTTGTGGTCAGAACAAGGGATCCATTCACATGCGGAACGGATGTGTTGGTGACCTCATGGGATCAGTTCTCTCTGATCTATGCATTCCCCCCTATTCAGTTGCTGCCTCAACTTCTTTGCAGGATCAAGCTGGAAAGAAAGCTGACAATTCTGGTAGCACCAACATGGCCCAGAAGGTCATGGTACGCAGAAATCGTAAAGATGGCAGTGGAGGGCCCATGGTCCCTCCCACTATGGTCAGATCATCAAGACAGGATTGGAGGCACAGATCTGGGGAAGGGTACAGCAACATTTCTGCAGAATTGAAGGTTCCAATAGCACAGTGGCCTCCATCATTCATAAATGGAAGAAATTTGAAACCACCAGGACTCTTAGAGCGGGCCGCTCGGTCAATCTGAGCGATCGGGGGAGAAGGGACTTAGGGAGGTGACCAAGAACCTGATGGTCACTCTGACAGAGCTCCAGCGTTTCTCTGTGGAGAGAGGAGAACCTTCCAGAAGAACAACCATCTCTGCAGTACTTCACCAATTAAGCCTGTATGGTAGAGTGGCCAGAAGGAAGCCACTCCTCAGTAAAAGGCACATGACAGCCTGCCTGGAGTTTTCCAAAAGGCACCAGAAGGACTCTCAGACCATGGGAAACAAACTTCTCTGGTCTCATGAAACAAAGATTGAACTCTTTGGCCTGAATGGCAAGCGTCATGTTTGGAGGAAACCAGACACCGCTCATCACCTGGCCAATACCATCCCTACAGTGAAGCATGGTGGTGGCAGCAGCATGCTGTGGGGATGTTTTTTAGCGGCAGGAACTGGGAGACTTGTTAGGACTGAGGGAAAGATGAATGCAGCAATGTACAGAGACATCTTTGAAGAAAACGTTCTCCTCTGGACTTCAAACTGGGGCTAAGGTTTATCTTCCAACAGGACAAAGACCCCTAAGCACACAGCCAAGATAACAAAGGAGTGGCTACGGGACAACTCTAAATGTCCTTGAGTGGCCCAGACTTGAACCCGATTCATCAGAGATCTGAAAATGGCTGTACACCGACGGTCCCCATCCAACCTGATGGAGTTTGAGAGGTCCTGCAGAGAAGAATGGGAGAAACTGCCCAAAAATAGGTGTGCCAAGATTGTAGCATCATACTCAAGACTTGAGGCTGTAATTGGTGCCAAAAGGGGCTTCACCAAAATAACAAAGGCTGTGATACTTCTGTACGTGGGAGAAGTCTGTGATACTTCCGTACGTGGGAGAAGTCTGTGATACTTCCGTACGTGGGAGGAGTCTGTGATACTTCCGTACGTGGGAGGAGTCTGTGATACTTCCGTACGTGGGAGGAGTCTGTGATACTTCCGTACGTGGGAGGAGTCTGTGATACTTCCGTACGTGGGAGGAGTCTGTGATACTTCCGTACGTGGGAGGAGTCTGTGATACTTCCGTACGTGGGAGGAGTCTGTGATACTTCCGTACGTGGGAGGAGTCTGTGATACTTCCGTACGTGGGAGGAGTCTGTGATACTTCCATACGTGGGAGGAACGTGGGAGGAGTCTGTGATACTTCCGTACGTGGGAGGAACGTGGGAGGAGTCTGTGATACTTCCGTACGCGGGAGGAGTCTGTGATACTTCCGTACGCGGGAGGAGTCTGTGATACTTCCGTACGTGGGAGGAGTCTGTGATACTTCCGTACGCGGGAGGAGTCTGTGATACTTCCGTACGTGGGAGGAGTCTGTGATACTTCCGTACGTGGGAGGAGTCTGTGATACTTCCGTACGTGGGAGGAGTCTGTAATACTTCCCTACGTGGGAGGAGTCTGTGATACTTCCCTATGTGGGAGGAGTCCGTGATGCTTCCCTACGTGGGAGGAGTCCGTGATGCTTCCCTACGTGGGAGGAGTCCGTGATGCTTCCCTACGTGGGAGGAGTCCGTGATGCTTCCCTACCTGGGAGGAGTCCGTGATGCTTCCCTACCTGGGAGGAGTCCGTGATGCTTCCCTACCTGGGAGGAGTCCGTGATGCTTCCCTACCTGGGAGGAGTCCGTGATGCTTCCCTACCTGGGAGGAGTCCGTGATGCTTCCCTACCTGGGAGGAGTCCGTGATGCTTCCCTACCTGGGAGGAGTCCGTGATGCTTCCCTACCTGGGAGGAGTCCGTGATGCTTCCCTACCTGGGAGGAGTCCGTGATGCTTCCCTACCTGGGAGGAGTCCGTGATGCTTCCCTACCTGGGAGGAGTCCGTGATGCTTCCCTACCTGGGAGGAGTCCGTGATGCTTCCCTACCTGGGAGGAGTCCGTGATGCTTCCCTACCTGGGAGGAGTCCGTGATGCTTCCCTACCTGGGAGGAGTCCGTGATGCTTCCCTACCTGGGAGGAGTCCGTGATGCTTCCCTACCTGGGAGGAGTCCGTGATGCTTCCCTACCTGGGAGGAGTCCGGGATGCTTCCCTACCTGGGAGGAGTCCGGGATGCTTCCCTACCTGGGAGGAGTCCGGGATGCTTCCCTACCTGGGAGGAGTCCGGGATGCTTCCCTACCTGGGAGGAGTCCGTGATGCTTCCCTACCTGGGAGGAGTCCGTGATGCTTCCCTACCCGGGAGGAGTCCGTGATGCTTCCCTACCCGGGAGGAGTCCGTGATGCTTCCCTACCCGGGAGGAGTCCGTGATGCTTCCCTACCCGGGAGGAGTCCGTGATGCTTCCCTACCCGGGAGGAGTCCGTGATGCTTCCCTACCCGGGAGGAGTCCGTGATGCTTCCCTACCCGGGAGGAGTCCGTGATGCTTCCCTACCCGGGAGGAGTCCGTGATGCTTCCCTACCCGGGAGGAGTCCGTGATGCTTCCCTACCCGGGAGGAGTCCGTGATGCTTCCCTACCCGGGAGGAGTCCGTGATGCTTCCCTACCCGGGAGGAGTCCGTGATGCTTCCCTACCCGGGAGGAGTCCGTGATGCTTCCCTACCCGGGAGGAGTCCGTGATGCTTCCCTACCCGGGAGGAGTCCGTGATGCTTCCCTACCCGGGAGGAGTCCGTGATGCTTCCCTACCCGGGAGGAGTCCGTGATGCTTCCCTACCCGGGAGGAGTCCGTGATGCTTCCCTACCCGGGAGGAGTCCGTGATGCTTCCCTACCCGGGAGGAGTCCGTGATGCTTCCCTACCCGGGAGGAGTCCGTGATGCTTCCCTACCCGGGAGGAGTCCGTGATGCTTCCCTACCCGGGAGGAGTCCGTGATGCTTCCCTACCCGGGAGGAGTCCGTGATGCTTCCCTACCCGGGAGGAGTCCGTGATGCTTCCCTACCCGGGAGGAGTCCGTGATGCTTCCCTACCCGGGAGGAGTCCGTGATGCTTCCCTACCCGGGAGGAGTCCGTGATGCTTCCCTACCCGGGAGGAGTCCGTGATGCTTCCCTACCCGGGAGGAGTCCGTGATGCTTCCCTACCCGGGAGGAGTCCGTGATGCTTCCCTACCCGGGAGGAGTCCGTGATGCTTCCCTACCCGGGAGGAGTCCGTGATGCTTCCCTACCCGGGAGGAGTCCGTGATGCTTCCCTACCCGGGAGGAGTCCGTGATGCTTCCCTACCCGGGAGGAGTCCGTGATGCTTCCCTACCCGGGAGGAGTCCGTGATGCTTCCCTACCCGGGAGGAGTCCGTGATGCTTCCCTACCCGGGAGGAGTCCGTGATGCTTCCCTACCCGGGAGGAGTCCGTGATGCTTCCCTACCCGGGAGGAGTCCGTGATGCTTCCCTACCCGGGAGGAGTCCGTGATGCTTATGTACAATTGTCATAATGGGGTATTGTTTGTAGAATTTTGAAGAAAATAATGAATTTAATCTAATTTGGAAAAATGCTGTAACATAACAAAATGTGGAAAAAGTGAAGCTCTGCAAATACTTTCCGGATGCAGTGTATTAACGTGGAAAAAAGAGTTCATTTGGGTCATCTTGGCCCATGTGTATTTTACAGATTTTGTAGCTCTATCCACACCATGCTAGAAAGCCCAGCCCCCCCATCCTATCCCTCCCCCCATCCTATCCCTCCCCCCCATCCTATCCCTCCCCCCCCCATCCTACCCCCCCATCCTATCCCTCGCCCCCATCCTATCCCTCCAAGAAGCACAGCGAGGGTTAAACATCCCTGTAAAAGCAGCTGTGTAGTCATTGTAGCAGTAGGTGCCAGGTCACGCATTTGAGGCTCTGCCAGCGGACTCTCCTGTTGCCAAGATAGACTTTGGCGGGCCCGCAGTGGGGGGCTTTAGCAGTTAGCAGTGGAGGTGTCAGAACCCCACCCCAAACAGACACAATGATTGCTCTACTAACCTTGTGGGATCGTTCTATCCATGTGTTGGACACGGTCGGGGACAGAAGAACGTTGGCCAAGAATGATGGAGAGGTTACAGGAAATCTCCGGTTTCATTATAAATGATCGTATTACACATTTAATGGCGATTTTGTACTCTAAGTACGTTAAAGGGGACTTTTCCGTTCATTCCGCATCCAGCTGTGAGTTTCTACAACTGCGAGGATACAAAAATCAAATTGCAATTTCTTTATATCCATGAGAAGGTATATCTTCCAAGCTCAGCTCCATGGGAGCCGTGATTTCTGTGCATGGCCTGAGACAGCTGTATGCAGTTTGGAATAAATTGTTTTATATTAGACTCCATCAGTATCCAAATTTATAAACTGAAATTCTGGATGTACACTTTGCCCAAGGGATGGAAAGGAATGATTTGCATGGCTCCACACAGTTTACAGAAATGAAGAATATAACCCTTATTTTTGGTATTTGTGATGTAAACATGAAGGTAATACAGTGCCTTGAAAAAGTATTCACACCCCTTGACATTTTCCACATTTTGTCATGTTACAACTAAAAACATAAATGTATTTTATTGGGATTTTATGTGATAGACCAACGCAAAGTGGTACATAATTGTGAAGTGGAAGGAAAATTATAAATGGTTTTCCTTTTTTTTTTTTTTTTTTTACAAATATGTGAAATGTGTGGGGTACATTTTGTATAGCGCCCCCCGGAGTCAATACTTTGTAGAACCGCCTTTTCACTGCAATTACAGCTGCAAGTCTTCTTGGGGATGTCTCTACCAGCTTTGCACATCTAGAGAGGGACATTTTTGCCCATTCTTCTTTGCAAAATATCTCAAGCTCTCTCACTCTCTCAGATTGGATGGAGAGCGTCTGTGATCAGTAATTTTCACATCTTGCCACAGATTCTCAATTGGATTTAGGTCTGGACTGTGACTGGGTCATTCTAACACATGGATATGCTTTGATCTAAACCATTCCATTGTAGCTCTGGCTGTATGTTTCGGGTCGTTATCCTGCTGGAAGGTGAACCTCCGCCCCAGTCTCAAGTCTTTTGCAGACTCTAACAGGTTTTCTTCTAAGATTGTCCTGTATTTGTCTCCATCCATCTTCTCATCAACTCTGACCAGCTTCCCTGTCCCTGCTGAAGAAAAGCATCCCCACAACATGATTATGCCACCACCATGTTTCACGGTGGGGATGGTGTGTTCAGGGTGATGTGCAGTGTTAGTTTTCCTCCACATAGCGTTTTTCTTTTAGGACAAAAAGTTCACTTTTGGTCTCATCTGACCAGAGCACCTTCTTCCACATGTTTGCTGTGTCCTCCACATGGCTTCTCACAAACTGCAAACAGAACTTCTTATGGCTTTCTTTCACCAATGGCTTTCTTCTTGCTACTCTTCCATAAAGACCAGATTTGTGGAGAACACGACTAATAGTTGTCCTGTGGACAGATTCTCCCACCTGAGCTTTGGATCTCTGCAGCTCCTCCAGACTTACCATGGACCTCTTGGCTGCTTCTCTGATGAATGTTCTCCTTGCCCGGCCGGTCAGTTTAAGTGGACGGCCATGTCTTGGTAGGTTTGTAGTTGTGCTATACTCTTTCCATTTTCGGATGATGGATTGAACTGAGCGCCGTGAGATGTTCAAAACTTCGGAGATTTTTTTTATAACCTAACCCTGCTTTAAACTTCTCCACAACTTTATCCCTGACCTGTCTTGTGTGTTCCTTGGCCTTCATGATGCTGTTTTTTTTCTCTATGTTTGGGGCACATTCTCTAGCTTGAACCATTGGCTCCTGCTGCTGTCAATCACAGGCTGTGAGGAGAGAGCATGGGGCGGGGCCCAGTCTATGGATGCAGGCAGCACAGCTTGGGCTTGAGCCCAGAATGTAATCCAGGACCAGCCACGCTGTCTATAGATGCAGGTAGCGCAGCTTAGTATCAATTTTGCAATGTAATCAAGGTCCATAGGGAACAGTAGTTCTCTCAGGCCTCATGCACACAAGATTTTTTGTTTTGTTTTTTCCCCTCCCTGGACACTTTCATTACAATAATCCCCTGGTGATCCTACCAAAAAGGTCCTTTTCGGTCACATCCTGTTGTAGGGATCAAGCCTGCAATGTAATCCAAGGCCCAGCCACGCTGTCTGTCTATGGATGCATTAAGCACAGCTTAGGATCAAGCCCGCAATGTAATCAAGGCCCAGCCACGCTGTCTATGTCTATGGATGCAGGCAGCACAGCTTAGAATCAAGCCCGCAATTTAATCAAGGCCCATAGGGAACAGTAGTTCTCTCAGGCCTCATGCACACAGGATGTTTTTTTTTTTCCCCCTCCCTGGACACTTTCATTACAATAATCCCCTGGTGATCCTACCAAAAAGGCCCTTTTTCAGTCACATCCTGTTCTAGGGCGATAAAGCTCCATCCCATTATCCGAATTGTCAACCAGTTACATGCTCTTGCAAGGGAGACTACAAGTGGCCTCTGCCACCACAGATTACGAAGCCATTGCTGGAGTGCATGTAGACAGGAAGTGACTGCAGGAAATCAGCAGCAATTGAGTTGCAACAAAGAATAAGAAAATGTAAAAATGGTGTTTAAAAAAAAAAAAAAAAAGTAGACAATATATTTATGATACACAGCACAAAGGTAAAGCCCCTTTTACAAGGGAGATCCGATCAGGTCTGCTTGTAAGGCCCCTTTCACACAATCGGACCGTTCAGGTCCGCCTGTCAGTTTTGACGGCGGACCTGAATGGGTGCTCCATGTTAGTCTATGGAGCGTCCGATGTCAGCGGAGACATGTCCGCTGACATCCGACCCCGTCCGATCCGCTAAAAGCAGACGGATGGCTCTACGTCCAGGTCCGTCGCTGGCGGATCGGATCGGGTGAGATCGGATGAAAACGGACAGGCTGTCCGTTTTCATCCGATCCCTCCATAGGCGGCAGCGGCGCCTGACAAGCCCCTCCCCGCTCAGTGAGCAGAGAGGGACCTGTCATCCGCCGGGTCAGCGGAGATCATTGGACGGATCTCCCGCTGAGCCGGCGGACCGAGGCGGGCTCCGTAGAAACGGAGTCCGCCTCGTGTGAAAGGGGCCTTAGTTTTTTTTTGTTTTTTTTTGTTTTTCTTTATTATTTTAATTTTTTTTTCAGGCAGACTTGATCGCATGGCCCATGCATTCCTATGGACAGGCGGGTGGAAAGGGACTTGTGTCAATTTGTGTCTACCTCCTGGGTCCGATCCGGTCCACTAAAAAACAAAGGGGATCCATCCTCTTCCACTTAGACGGAGCGGAGGCTAGTTGTGTGTAAACGGACAGCTGAGTCGCCTGTTTTATGCCCGGCTGCCTATAGAACAGAGCCGGCTCCATCCGTGTCCGCTCTGCAGAAGCTGAGCAGACACAGACCTGTCATCCTCCCTGATGTCCGGGGGGGGTGGGGGGGTGGGGTGAGTGGACCCCCTTGCTGATTTGAACAGAAACCACCCCATGTGGAAGGGGCCCAAATGTCATTTCAGTTATGCTAGTCCTACATCATTCGAATTTCAGCCAGTCATGGGCCTCCTGTCAGCACGGTGGAAGATTGTAAGCCAAAAAGTCAGTGCGACCAATCAGATGCAGCTGCTGTTTGGGCATTCAGATTTCGGCAGGTGCTGGCTGGTCTGCCTACAACATCTGGCAGGGGGAGATTCCTCCATCCACACCATGTAGCGTGGATGTGGGAATCTGTTGATTTAAAAAAAAAATTTTTATTTGAATGTGTATTGTTAGCTTTAGCTTATACATCTATTTTAGCATTCGGTTACAAAAAATGCCTTTTTGCAGTTGTTGAAACTGTGTTCTAGTGACAGTCCAAGTGTCCATTTTCAGTAATCTGATCTTGGGATATGTAATCAGTTCCTCTCTCTTTCTTTCAGTGTGTCGCCCCCTGGTGGAGATTTCTCAGATCCCGTCACATCAGCAACATTGGGTATCGTTCAGGTAATGAGTAATAAAATCTGTGTTTTCACTTTTTTTTGTTTTTTTTGTTTTGTTTTTAAATTAACCTCTTGCCACCAAATCATGTACCTGTACATCACTTGACTTTTAAGTGGTTGTACCGGGGGTGATGCCTGCAACCCGGTAACATTTTTGCTCTTATTACATTAGTGGTCAGTGTAAATTCTAATTACATTGGTGGCCAATGTATAAACTCCCTCGGATGTAGTGACCTGGAAGCGACGTTATGATGTTACTTCCGGTTTGCTAGAATCTTGAGGCTGCATTCACACCTGAGCGTTTCAGAGTCGTGCGTTTTTGCTGCGATTTTTGCTGTGTTTTTTGTCACGATTTTGACACAGGTCACCAATGTAAAAAGCAGAAAAACGCCTGTAATCTGCCCCAAAGACGCTCATGTTCCTTTTTTTTTTTTTTTTTTTTTTTTTTTTTAACTTAAGGCGTTTTTCTAGGCATTTTGCTACAGGTAACAAAACGCTCAGATGTGAACAGGTGCCAGTTGAAATTAATGGGATTTTGCTCGTTGGGCGTTTTTTTGGGCGTTTTACGAGCGTTTTATGAGCTGAAGCTGCTCAGGTGTGAATACAGCCTAACGCTCCATTCACACCTGAGCGTTTTGTAGCTTGAAGCCTGAAGCTTCAAGGGGGCGATCAAGTGTGTCCTAGGGAGTGATTCTAACTTTGGGGGGGAGGGGCTACCTAGGACATGACAGCGATTACTGCTCCCGATGACAGCGAGCAGTAGATCTCTGTCAAGACACAAGGCAGAATGGGGAAATGCCTTGTTTTACATAGGCATCTCCCCATTCTACCTCTCCACACCGCAATTGCGAGCTGCTCGGAAAAGTTCCCGAGACCCGCGGGCACGCTCCCGCTGCGTGCGGCGGGCACGCGCGCACTCGAATGGCGGCAAATTTAAAGGGACGTACCTGTACACCCATTTGCCTGCCTGTGCCATTCTGCTGACGTACATCTGTGTGCGGCGATCGGCAATCGGTTAAGCTCAGTTGTGAGCGAAATGCGTCAGTGTAAGGAGTTCTGTGGGCTGAGAATGTCAAGGAATGCTAATGTAATGTAATGTTGAGAGAACAGGCCAGCCTGGCTGGAGTGTTTGAACTAATGGATCTTTATCTCCCTCTGTTGTGTCGGTAGGTGTTCTGGGGGTTGGATAAGAAGTTGGCCCAGAGGAAGCACTTCCCCTCAGTGAACTGGTTGATCAGCTACAGTAAGTACTCGAGGGCTCTGGACGAATACTACGACAAGCACTTCCCCGAGTTTGTCCCTCTGAGAACGAAAGCCAAAGAGATCCTGCAGGAAGAGGAGGACCTGGCTGAGATTGTGCAGCTGGTAGGAAAGGTAAGACCACAAAAAACCCCAAGACCTGGGCTCAGCTGTCCAGTTGTGTCCCGCCATTCTCTGGGGCACTTGGCAATACTATTGTGGTTGTACCATCGTTGTAGCTAAACATTTTTTCGTAATACAGTGGAACTTTGGATTACGAGCATAATCCGTTCCAGGAGAATGCTTGTAATCCTAAGCACTGCCATATCAAAGCGAGTTTCCACATAGAAGTCAATGGAAACGAAGATAATTTGTTCCGCATTGACTTCTATTGCATGCAATACCGCATGTGGCCAGAGGTGGGGGGTGGCGCCGGAGAGCCTCGGAAATACTCGGGACAACTCGGCTGAACTCGAAAAGGCTCGGAAACACTCGGGAACGGAGTATGTCTAGAGTGTTTCCGGGTGTTTCTAGAGTGTTTCCAAACCATTTCGAGTGTCACCGGCGCCCCCGCACCTCTGGCCAAATGCCATACTGCACACCCCATTAGCTTGAATTCTGCTTGTTTTGTGAGACAACACTCGCAAATTGAGTCAGAATTTAAAAAAAAAAGTTGCTCATCTTTCAAAATGCTTGTTAACTGCGTTACTCGTTAACCAAGGTTCCACTATACTAATAATATACAGTTGACTCTATAGGAGGGGGGAAGTGATATCTGGAGGTGGGGTGTGTGGGGGAAAAAAAATACATCCTGGGCCCTGTCCTATAAATCTGAATGTGGATCCAAAAGAAAGAAGCCAGCAGCAAAATCCAGTGCAAGTGAAGGTTTATTTTTTCGAACAAGCAACACCTTAGCCCTGCCTGGGAACTCATTCCTTGATGCATTTTAACCAAAACTAAAAGTAAGCCCAGTTTTGGTCAAAACGTGTCAGGGGACAAGCTGGTCCAAGCTGGTCCAAGCTGGTCCAAGCTGGTCCAAGCTGGTCCAAGCTGGTCCAAGCTGGAGCTTTGTGTTACTTGTCTCGAATAATAAAGTTTCACTTGGTTGGGTTTTCACTGGCTTCTTTATTTTGCATCTTCTGATAGTCCAGGGTGAGGACAAGCCCTTGCTTGGCTTTGGTACCCAGTCAGCCAAAGGAGTGGCCCAAAGCCACAAGTAGCACAAAGTCCTTGGGAATGGCAGATAACCATTTTGTCAATATCCATTTGGAAGTTGTAGAGTTCGCAGTTCCCAAGGGCATTGCAGGAGAGCATCAAATGGAAGCACCTAGAGCTCTGGTGCCCAAACTACGGCCCTTTTGGTATATAATATGTGGCCCTCGGACCTCAGCAGTCTGTAGTAGGATTGGAACATTGATTAGGATAATAGAATTGATCTCTACCAACCTCATGTAAGATGTTCCCAGATTTATATTGTCTTCAGCAGCATATCCTGTCCGGACTCTCTGACCCTCATTTTCTCTATTGGGTCTGCAGTCTCTGACCCTCCTCTCAAGCATTACATACAGGGGGGTTATGGAAAAAATCCCCCCCCCCAACCTTTAAAAACTATCACATTTTGTTGCTTTGCTGCCTAAACTGAAGACAGACACGCTTTTTGTTTTTATTCAGCTGTATTTACTCAGTGCAACTTATAACATCCAAGTGAACGATATAACACCAACATGTCAGAAGAAGTTTTAAAAAATCTCAAAAACAGTATCGCTGAGTTGGAAAAAGGATCCCCCACTTGTGTCTGTATTTTGTTGGACCACCTTTTTGCTTTTGCTAGTCTGTTGAGATTTGTCTCTACTAACTTTGCACATCTAGACTTTACAATATTTGCTCGCTTATTTTTTTGTAAGTTCAGTAACATTTGTTGGTGACCGTTTGCAGTCTTCAAGTTATTCCACAGATTTTCAATGGGGTTTAGGTCTGTGCTTTGATTAGGCCATGCAAGGACATTCACCTCTTTCTCCTCCAACCACTGTTGCTGTGTGCTTTGGGTCATTGTCATGTTGGAAGGTAGACCTTCTTCCCATTGACAACTTTCTGGCAGAGGGCAACAGATTTTCCACAGGAATTTGATGGTGTTTTGCCCCATCCAGTTTTCCTTCTATCCTGACAAGTGCTCCAGTCCCTGCTACAGAGAAACCCCCCCATACCAGGTTATTTCCACCTCCATGCATTACTGTAGGAATGGTGTTATTTAGATGGTGAGCTGTATTGGCTTTCCGCCAGACATATCGTTTGGTGTTGAGGCCAAATAATTAATTTTTTGTCTCATCTGACCAGAACACCTTTTTCCACGTGGCCTCAAAATCTTCAAGGTGCATTTTGACAAAGCTCAGTGGTGACTGCATGTGGCTTTTTTCTTGCAACCCTCCCATACAAGCCACATTTGTGGAGAATTTGTGATATTGTTGTCACATGCACACAATGATCACTCTTTTGTCATCGATTCCTGCAACTGCTTCAGTTTTGCTGTAGGCCTCTTGGTCGCCTCTCTGACCAGTTTCCTCCTCTGGTTCTTTCATCCAGTTTGGAGCAACATCCTCAGGTTCCGTCTTTAATATTGATTGGACCCTGGGCAAACATTTTCTTGGGCCTCCCGAATCCACTTATCAACTATTTGAGGGCAGTGCGGGCTCAAGGGGCAGCTGTTTTGAGCCCCACAATAATGACTGGGCCCGGGGCAGCTGCCCCCTTTGCCCTGTGTTAAAGACGGTCCTGGAGACCCTGATCCACAGGGATCCACTTCTCAATAAGAGACTTCACTTTGCCTCTAGACATTAACCACTTGAGCCCCGGACCATTATGCTGCCTAAGGACCAGAGGTCTTTTTCCAATTTGGCACTGCGTCGCTTTAACTGCTAATTGCGCGGTCATGCAATGCTGTACCCAAACGAAATTTGCGTCCTTTTCTTCCCACAAATAGAGCTTTCTTTTGATGGTATTTGATCACCTCTGCGGTTTTTATTTTTTGCGCTATAAACGGAAAAAGACCGAAAATTTTGAAAAAAAATGATATTTTCTACTTTTTGTTATAAAAAAAATCCAATAAACTAAATTTTAGTCATACATTTAGGCCAAAATGTATTCGGCCACATGTCTTTGGTAAAAAAAATGTCAATAAGCGTATATTTATTGGTTTGCGCAAAAGTTATAGCGTCTACAAACTAGGGTACATTTTCTGGAATTTACACAGCTTTTAGTTTATGACTGCCTATGTCATTTCTTGAGGTGCTAAAATGGCAGGGCAGTACAAAACCCCCCCAAATGACCCCATTTTGGAAAGTAGACACCCCAAGGAAATTGCTGAGAGGCATGTTGAACCCATTGAATATTTATTTTTTTTGTCCCAAGTGATTGAAAAATGACAAAAAAAAAAAAAAAAAAAAATATTTACAAAAAGTCGTCACTAAATGATATATTGCTCACACAGGCCATGGGCCTATGTGGAATTGCACCCCAAAATACATTTAGCTGCTTCTCCTGAGTACGGGGATACCACATGTGTGGGACTTTTTGGGAGCCTAGCCGCGTACGGGGCCCCGAAAACCAAGCACCGCCTTCAGGATTTCTAAGGGTGTAAATTTTTGCTTTCACTCTTCACTGCCTATCACAGTTTCGGAGGCCATGGAATGCCCAGGTGGCACAAAACCCCCCAAAATGACCCCATTTTGGAAAGTAGACACCCCAAGCTATTTGCTGAGAGGCATATTGAGTCCATGGAATATTTTATATTTTGACACAAGTTGCGGGAAAGTGACACTTTTTATTTTTTTATTTTTTTTTTTTCATAAAGTTGTCACTAAATGATATATTGCTCACACAGGCCATGGGCATATGTGGAATTGCACCCCAAAATACATTTAGCTGCTTCTCCTGAGTATGGGGATACCACATGTGTGGGACTTTTTGGGAGCCTAGCTGCGTACGGGACCCCGAAAACCAATCACTGCCTTCAGGATTTCTAAGGGTGAAAATTTTTGATTTCACTCTTTACTGCCTATCACAGTTTCGGAGGCCATGGAATGCCCAGGCGGCACAAAACCCCCCCAAATGACCCCATTTTGGAAAGTAGACACCCCAAGCTATTTGCTGAGAGGCATGGTGAGTATTTTGCAGCTCTCATTTGTTTTTGAAAATGAAGAAAGACAAGAAAAAAAATTTTTTTTTTTCTTTTTTCAATTTTCAAAACTTTGTGACAAAAAGTGAGGTCTGCAAAATACTCACTATACCTCTCAGCAAATAGCTTGGGGTGTCTACTTTCCAAAATGGGGTCATTTGGGGGGGTTTTGTGCCACCTGGGCATTCCATGGCCTCCGAAACTGTGATAGGCAGTGAAGAGTGAAATCAAAAATTCACGCCCTTAGAAAGCCTGAAGGCGGTGCTTGGTTTTCGGGGTCCCGTACGCGGCTAGGCTCCCAAAAAGTCTCACACATGTGGTATCCCCGTACTCAGGAGAAGCAGCAGAATGTATTTTGGGGTGTAATTTCATATATTCTCATGGCATGTTTGAGCAATATATCATTTAGTGACAACTTTGTGCAAAAAAAAAAAAAAAAAAAAAAAAATTTGTCTCTTTCCCGCAACTTGTGTCGCAATATAAAATATTCCATGGACTCGACATGCCTCTCAGCAAATAGCTTGGGGTGTCTACTTTCCAAAATGGGGTCATTTGGGGGGGTTTTGAACTGTCCTGGCATTTTATGCACAACATTTAGAAGCTTATGTCACACATCACCCACTCTTCTAACCACTTGAAGACAAAGCCCTTTCTGACACTTATTGTTTACATGAAAAAGTTTTTTTTTTTTTTGCAAAAAAATTACTTTGAACCCCCAAACATTATATATTTTTTTAAAGCAAATGCCCTACAGATTAAAATGGTGGGTGTTTCATTTTTTTTTTTCACACAGTAATTGCGCAGCGATTTTTCAAACGCATTTTTTGGGGAAAAAACACACTTTTTTTAATTTTAATGCACTAAAACACGCTATATTGCCCAAATGTTTGATGAAATAAAAAAGATGATCTTAGGCCGAGTACATGGATACCAAACATGACATGCTTTAAAATTGCGCACAAACGTGCAGTGGCAACAAAATAAATACATGTTTAAAAGCCTTCAAAAGCCTTTACAGGTTACCACTTTAGATTTACAGAGGAGGTCTACTGAAAAAATTACTGCACTCGATCTGGCCTTCGCGGTGATACCTCACATGCATGGTGCAATTGCTGTTTACGTTTGACGACAGACCGCCGCTTGCGTTCGCCTTAGCGCGAGAGCAGGGGGCGACAGGGGTGTTTTTTTTTTTTTTTTTTTTTTTTTCTTTATTATTTTTTTGCTTTTTTAATCTTACTTTTAAACTGTTCCTTTCATATTTTTTTTTTTAATCATTTTTATTGTTATCTCGGGGAATGTAAATATCCCCTATGATAGCAATAGGTAGTGACAGGTACTCTTTTTTGAAAAAATTGTGGTCTATTAGACCCTAGATCTCTCCTCTGCCCTCAAAGCATCTGACCACACCAAGATCGGTGTGATAAAATGCTTCCCCAATTTCCCAATGGCGCTATTTACATCCGGCGAAATCTAAGTCATGAAATACTCGTAGCTTCCGGTTTCTTAGGCCATAGAGATGTTTGGAGCCACTCTGGTCTCTGATCAGCTCTATGGTCAGCTGGCTGAATCACCGGCTGCATTCTCAGGTTCCCTGTTGAGACAGGAGATCCAGAGAAAAACACGGAAGACGGTGGGGGGGGGGGGGGCATTCCCTCCCACGGCTTGTAAAAGCAGTCTAGAGGCTAATTAGCCGCTAGGATTGCTTTTACATGAAAGCCGACCGCTGGCTGAAAAGAATGATACCAAGATGATACCTAAACCTGCAGGCATCATTCTGGTATAACCACTCAAAGTCGTGAATGGCGTACCTGAAGACAAAAAAATGGTTAACAATGGTTAACAATAAAGCACAGTAAAGTGTAAATAATTACACACCTGAAAAACAAACATGATAAAACATAATAACAATAACAATAACAATAACAATCAATAACAATAACAATAACAATAACAATAAAACATTGCAGAATAGAATACAGTAAAAAAGAGCAGAACAATAGAGAGAGAGAATAGAGAGAGAGAGAACAATAAAACAACAACTATTTTTTTTATTTCATATTTTTTTTTTTTTTTTACACTTTTTTTGTAACTAACTTTTATAACGGTAACCGGTTCCAGGTTCGGGTCTCTCAAAATGCGATGGCATCTTGGGAGACCCTGTGAAAGTGTGCCTAGTCTGTGCAATGCTGTACCCTACGCTAATACTCAACTAGTGAATGGTAGCGTTCAAAACATTCACCAATGCAAAGACCAGGATTGTCAGGACAGGAGGGACAATAATAGCGGGTGTCACGCCTAAATCCGCGCTTGCTGCAGACACAACCTTTTTTTGGGGGGGTTTGTTGGGTAGGGGTACTCGGGAGGACATAAAAATGCCTCTCATGCAGCCGCCTGCATTTGGTTGGGGATGTGAATGGGGGAAGTACGGGCGCTGCAGAAGCGGTGGGTTCCCAATTAGGATTGGCGAATGCAGCAGGAAGGGCATTATGGGCACGACGGGCCTGTGTTTGTCTTTTTGGTGGCAGCGGGACACTACTTGTGCTTGCCACCTCACCAGCTTGAACTGCACTTATGGGACTCGCCACGTCACCAAGTGTTACTGCAGTGCTGGTTTGACTACGACCGGGGTGTACTAGGCCGCTGGTGCTTGCCAGTTCACCAAAACGCTACCAAAAAACTGTTAGCGATCGCAGGGATCAGGCCTGACTCTGCGAACGCTGCAGTTATGCGTTTAGTGTTTTGTAAGTGACAGTGATCGATCGATACTGCACTTGGGTGGGCTGGGCCGGGCCGGGCGGAGGGGCAAAACGCAGGTGCTAGCAGGTATCTGGGCTGATCCCGCTAACACTGCGTTTTTGGGAACCCTAAACTGCTGGTGACGCTAGTATAGATCTGATCGGATCAGATATTGATCCGTTCAGATACTATACCACTAAGGGAGGTGTATGCTGCGTGCGTGGGTGTTAGTGGTACTGGCGCTAATCTGACGCTGCCTGGGGCTGGTGCTTACCAGTTCACCAAAATGCTACAAAAAAAACTGTTAGCGATCGCAGGGATCAGGCCTGACTCTGTGAACGCTGCAGTTATGCGTTTAGTGTTTTGTAAGTGACAGTGATCGATCGATACTGCACTTGGGTGGGCTGGGCTGGGCCGGGCGGAGGGGCAAAACGCAGGTGCTAGCAGGTATCTGGGCTGATTCCGCTAACACTGCGTTTTTGGGAACCCTAAACTGCTGGTGACGCTAGTATAGATCTGATCGGATCAGATATTGATCCGTACAGATACTATACCACTAAGGGAGGCGTATGGTGCGTGCGTGGGTGTTAGCGGTACTGGCGCTAACCTGACGCCTGGGGCTGGTGCTTGCCAGTTCACCAAAATGCTACCAAAAAAACTGTTAGCAATCGCAGGGATCAGGCCTGACTCTGCGAACGCTGCAGTTATGCGTTTAGTGCCTTGTAAGTGACAGTGATCGATCGATACTGCACTTGGGTGGGCTGGGCGGAGGCACAAAACGCAGGTGCTAGCAGGTATCTGGGCTGATCCCGCTAACACTGCGTTTTTGGGAACCCTAAACTGCTGGGGACGCTAGTATAGATCTGATCGGATCAGATATTGATCCGTTCAGATACTATACCACTAAGGGAGGCGTATGCTGCGTGCGTGGGTGTTCGCGGTACTGGCGCTAATCTGACGCTGCCTGGGGCGACGCATATCACCGCCGGGCGATCGGGGGGCTAAACCTTTATTCGGTAATAAACGGCGGGTGCCCTGACACTATAAAAAATAAACAAACTAACCAGCGTCACCCGTAACGGTTATACGGTGATCAGTGGTGAAAGGGTTAACTAGGGGGCAATCAAGGGGTTAAAACATTTATTAGATAGTATATGGGGGTCCCTGACGCTATAAAACGCTGACGGCGAACCTAAATATTTACCTCACTAACTAGCGTCACCAGCGACACTAATACAGCGATCAGAAAAATGATCGCTTAGCGACACTGGTGACAGGGGGTGATCAAGGGGTTAAAACTTTATTAGGGGGGGTTAGGGGGGTACCCTAGACCTAAAGGGGGGTAATACTAACTGTGCCAACACAGTAACTGTCACAAACTGACAGCTAGCAGTAATCAGGAAAAAAAAAAAAAAAAAAAAAAAAAACTGCTGGTGTCAGTTTGTGACAGGGGGGGGGGGGGGGTGATCGGGGGGGGATCGGGGGGCGATCGGGGGGGGGATCGGGGTGATTTGTGTGCCTGGCATGTTCTACTGTGTGTGTGTAGTGTTGTGCACTCACATACTTGTCGTCTCTCCTCGGGCCGGAACGGAAAATACCGACTCGAGGGGAGATGACATCACTTCCTTTGCTGCTGTTTAGCATACAGCAGCAAAGGAGCGTTTTCATTGGCCGGCGGCGATCGCGAGGGGGGGGCCACGAACGGATGGTCTCCCCCTCATCACCGATCGCCGCTGGACATAGGACGACCGCCTCGGGCACCGGGGGGGGGTCCGATCGGACCCCCCACCCGCGGAAGGCAAATCACGTACCCTGTACGTGATTTTGCCTGTCCGTGCCACTTTGCCGACGTACATCGGCGTGAGGCGGTCGTCAAGTGGTTAATAAAGCCTTTGAAATATTTTGGTATCCATCTCCTGACTTGCGCCTGTCCACAACTTTATCCCGGAGATCCTGGTAACAGTGCCTTGCCACCCATAGATTGTTTGCTTCAGTTGCACGACCAGGGACTGAAGTGCTCCGGGAAAGCTCTTTTCATGCTGAGCTAATCAAAATGACCACAGCTGATCACAGTTGAAAGTGAAATGGATTTGTGTGCCATTGAGAAGGTGATTTAGCTACACCTGATTGAGTTTACAAGTCATTTTTAGGAGGAGGGTGGTCCTTTTTCCAACTCAGTGATTCTGTTTCTGAATTTTGTTCTGACATGTTGGTGTTATATTTTTTTCTTGGGTGTTATAAGTTACAGCTGGATAAAACACAAACTCTGTCTTCATTTCAGGCTGCAAAGCAAGAAAATGTAATTATTTTAAAGGGGGGTGATTTTTTCCTATACCCACTGTATATTAAACATTATGTGTGGCCAATTGGTGATGCCAGGTGCCATATTTGAAGCCCCATTTAGCTCATAAGTTGACAACCACTGGCTTAGAGTCCCTCCACATGGCTTCATCACTTCCTGGTAGTAGTTTTGAAGCTTGTCTGTTCCTTTCTGCCTCCTCTCCATTCCTATTGGTCAGTTAGTTATCCCATATTAGCGATGCGCCAATAGGAATGTAAAGAAGGTGGGATGCAGCAAGCAAGAATCTGCGCTAATGGTAAGTCCCAGAACTGTGCCCGTCAGAATAGCCTGGCATTTGGGCATAGTGGGGGGGAGACTTTGAGGCTTCTGAAGATATTGCCTTTAGGTACTTGCTATTTATGCTACCAGATGACAGTTTTTTGGTTTTGTGATTTTTATTATTATGGCTATTGGGTTTCTACTCCTAGTGGCACCCCATAGGGAAAGATTTGCCCTCGGCTTACCAGCAAACGCGACCGATCGAAATTCGTCCAGTTCAGCAGGGCCAGCCAAATTTTGATCCGTGTATGGGCACCCTGGTTGCACAGAATATGATCTACGACCGACTCCTGTACAACCGAAGAAAAAAAAAAATAGAAAACGATAAATGTATGGGCTGCCATACAGTATTTTCTGCCTTTTACATCTACTTTAATGTTACCTGATTTTCATTGCAGGCTTCCTTGGCAGAGACGGACAAAATCACTCTGGAAGTGGCCAAACTGATTAAGGACGATTTCCTGCAGCAGAACGGATACACTCCATATGACAGGTCAGACGTTGTCCTGATACCCTGCCGCCTATGGCATTGATGCTGCATACAACCTATTCGCTTTACATCACAGATAATTAGTTGTGTACCCCAATGTTGGGAAACCGAATACTTTCGGGTTCAGCTGTCACCAATTTAATGCAAGGTCATTGCACCCAATGAAACTGCTTGGTAGCTGCATTTTCTATACTGTCTCCCACCATCCCTGCATCATGTTGATGGATCTGCACTTCTGCTGTGCCCATTATGAGGGGTTCCCACCATCCCTGTGCTGAGTTCCCGGGTCTGTACACCTGCTGTACCCATTATGAAGGGTTCCCACCATCCCTGTGCTGAGTTCCCTGGTTTGTACACCTGCTGTGCCCATTATGAGGGGTTCCCACCATCCCTGTGCTGAGTTCCCCGGGTCTGTACACCTGCCATGCCCATTATGAGGGGTTCCCACCATCCCTGTGCTGAGTTCCCTGGTTTGTACACCTGCTGTGCCCATTATGAGGGTTTCCCACCATCCCTGTGCTGAGTTCCCTGGTTTGTACACCTGCTGTGCCCATTATGAGGGGTTCCCACCATCCCTGTGCTGAGTTCCCGGATCTGTACACCTGCTGTGCCCATTATGAGGGGTTCCCACCATCCCTGTGCTGAGTTCCCTGGTTTGTACACCTGCTGTGCCCATTATGAGGGGTTCCCACCATCCCTGTGCTGAGTTCCCTGGTTTGTACACCTGCTGTGCCCATTATGAGGGGTTCCCACCATCCCTGAGCTGAGTTCCTGGGTCTGTACACCTGCTGTGCCCATTATGAGGGGTTCCCACCATCCCTGAGCTGAATTCCCTGGTCTGTACACCTGCTGTGCCCATATTCAGAAGTTCCCACCATCCCCTGTGCTACAACTCCTGTGCGTGTTATGAGGAATTTCTAACATTCCTGCTGGATTTTTTTGAGATTTTTAAAGTTAGTGCTGCATGTTTATTGTAGAATTTTATTTCACTGTGAAAATGTATAAAGGCTACCTATACCGACCTGAAAAAATGCTAGTTTGTTGGAAGTCATCACTTACTGTATTGTGGTAGTTTGGTCTATACCGACATGTTCCTCATGAAAAAGAACAAAACTTTAATACTATTTTTTTTATCTCCTTTCCTTCTCCAGATTCTGTCCTTTCTACAAGACAGTGGGCATGCTGTACAACATGATCGCATTCTATGATATGGCCCGCCGTGCTGTAGAGACCACCGCACAGAGCGACAACAAGATCACGTGGTCCATAATCAGGGAGAACATGGGGGAGATCCTCTATAAACTTTCCTCTATGAAATTTAAGGTCAGTACCGTGCTCTGGTTTAGGATAGAGTAGGGATGGGTCCAGGCCTCTCTAAAGCTAGGTTCACACATCCGGTGCAAATTTTCCCTCCGTTTTCACCACAAATTTCCTAAGCAGCAGTTCAGCTTCTGTTTCAGATGTAAATTTCTGGAGCCAGCATCTTCAACATTAGCTGGTTGTTAAGTCGGCCGCGTCCTTAACAACGGATGACTCATCAGCTGTCAGCGGGGTTCCTTGGTGACAGCTGAATGTAAACAAAAAAAAGAAAAACATTGCCGGCAATTTAAAAAAATCTTGAAAAAAATGGCGTGGGGGTCCCCCCCCCAAACCATACCAGGCCCTTTTGGGGCTGATATGGATTTTAAAGGGGAAACCCCCACACCAAAATTTAAAAAAAAAGAGTGTGGGGTATGACGCTTTTTTCTTTCGGGTCTGCTCGTGCATGGGCGCATGGACAAAGAAGACCGTGCTGCCATTCACTAGAGCTATGAGCCAATCAACAGGTCACGGGAGGCCAGAAGCTCTGGCAGATGTAAACACTGCCAGTTTTTTTATTTTTCCTGGAAAGCAGAGATTAATGTTGTGTGTGTTTTTTTGTTTTTTGTTTTTTTTGTTTTTTAAATCTCATGCTTTCCAGACAAGAGGAGTGATTTGGGGTCTTATAGACCCCAGATGTCTCCATAAAGAGGACCTGCCATGCCTTATTTTTATCACAAGGGATGTTTACATCTCAATTCTAGCACTAGACCTCCTCTGTAACTCTAAATAGGTAACCTGTAAAAAAATTAAAGCGTCACCTATGGAGATTTTTAGGTACTGTAGTTTGGCGCCATTCCACGAGTGTGCGCAATTTTAAGGCCTGACATGTATTTTTTTACTCAGAATAATATCCTCTTTTATATTTTACCAAAAAATTGGGTTATACAGCAGGTAAGATAGGTATTGAACACGTCGCCATTTTTTCTAGGTAAATATATTGGTAAAATTTCTATTGACATGAAATTGTCCCCACATGTCGGTAACAACTCATGCAATCCATACATAGAAAGACACCGAAAATAAGTTCAGAAATGAAGTTCTGTGTAATAAAATGGAATGACACAGGGAAAGAGTATTGGACCCCCTAACTGAAATGTATTTAATACTTGGTACAAAATCCTTTGTTGGTAATGACGGCTTCAAGACGCCTCCTGTATGGAGAAACTAGTCACATGCGTTGCTCAGGTGTGATTTTGGACCATTCTTCCACACAGTCTTCACATCTTGAAGGTTCTGTGGGCCTCTTCTATGATCTCTGATCTTTAGTTCTTTCCGTAGATTTTCTTTTGGATTCAAGTCAGGTGATTGGTTGGGCCATTCTAGAAGCTTTATTTTCTTTCTTTGAAACCAATTGAGAGTTTCCTTGGCTTTGTGTTTGGGATCATTGTCTTGCTGAAATGTCCTCCCTCTTCGTTTCATCTTCATCATCCTGGTAGATGGCAGCAGATTTTTATCAAGAATGTTTTGGTTCAATTTTCCATTCCTCCTTCCTTCAGTGATATGAAGTTTTCCAGTACCGTATGCTGAAAAACAGCCCCACCCACACCATGATGTTCCCACCTCCAAACCTCACTGTTGGTATGGGGGGTGTTTTTGGGGTGATTGTGCCATGTGACCTCCAAACATGGTGTGTATTACGGCATCCAAAGAGTTCCATTTTGGTCTGACCAGACTATATTCTCCCAGTATTTCACAGGTTTGTCTAAATGTTGTAAAGCAAGCTTTAAACGAGCTTCAACATGCTTTGTCTTCAGCAATGGAGCCTTGCATGGTGAGCATGTATACAGACCATGGCGGGTGAGTGCATTACTTACAGTTTTCTTTGAAACAATTGTACCTGCTAATTCCAGGTCTTTCTGAAGCTCTCCACAAGTGGTCCTTGGCTCTTGGACAACTTTTCTGATTCTTTCCACCTATCTGGTCATGGCCGCTTTATGTAGAAATTATGTTTGTTCTACTTCCAGATTATGGCCCCAACAGTGCTCACTGGAACATTCAGAAATGTAGAAATCCTTCTATACTCAATGCCATTAGTATGTTTTGCAACAATAAGGTTGTGAAGGTCTTTATGGAGCTCTTTGCTTTTACCCATCATGATGTTTCTTGTGTGACACCTTGGTGATGGGACACTTTTGTATAGGCCATCAGTTGAGACTGAACCAGCTAATATATATTTGCACTGACCAGGGGCAGGATTGCTTTCTAATTACTGATAGAGTTTAGAAGGTGTCTTGGCTTTCCATGCCTTTTTGCACCTCCCTTTCTTCACCTGTTCAATACTGTTTCCCTGGGTCATTCCATTTGAATACACATAACTTCATTTCTGAACGTATTTGTTTTGGTGTCTTTGTATGTATGGATTGCATGGGTTGTTACCGACGTGGTGAAAATTTCATGTCACCTTTACAAATGTAACGGTGCTGTGTTCAATACTTTTTTACCCGTTGTATATTGTTGTGTTTTTTTTTTTTGCATTAAAATTCATTAAAGTGTATTTTTTCCAAAGAAATTGGGTTTGAAAAACCGCTGCGCTAATGCTGTATAACATAAAAAAATTGCAACACCCACCATTTTATTCTCTAGCGTCTCTGTTAAAAAAAATATAATGTTTGGGTGTTCTAAGTAACTTTCTAGTAAAAAAAATACAGATTTTTACATGTAGGAGAGAAATGACAGAAATGGCCTGGGTGGTAACCGGTTAAGGTCCAGAGCTGCCTTGCCCATCTAAACCGATGCTGCTTTCTTACCTGAGGCTTTTTCCCTTTTTTTTCCAGGACCCAATTGTAGAAGGAGAAGCCAAGATTAAGGGAGAATACGCCCAGTTACTGGAAGACATGCAGAACGCCTTCCGCAGCCTGGAAGATTAGGAGCCATCACCTCCGCCACCACTTCTGACCATCATCTCAGACCTCCACGTACCGCATCAAGACCGGAGCTCTTGTCTGTGCACTACAGAGCTCCATCGATCTCTTCCACGTTGTGTAGTCTTCATACAACGATAGTTTCCATTCCAGTGTTTTGGCTCCTGTGTGTAGCTGTAATCTGCTCGGTGTGGTGAATGTACGTAAGTCTGACCTTCATAGCGGATGGAGTGTAGGTGGGAGAGAGGTGCTGATGTCCTTCCCGAACCCCCAAATCAGCAATTTTTTTTCCACAACTGTTTTACCAAATGTAGTCTTGTTGGGTCTTCTTTCATCTCCTAACCTTTAGGTGACCAGAGGCCAGTTCTTAACCTATTTTGAAGGGCTTTTGTTGGTAACGAACACATTTACATCTGCGATCCCCCTATATTCACATTCCAAACCTTTTGTTTTTCCCGTCTTTGTTTAATTTTTCATTTATCACCTTTTATTTTTCCCTTTTTCGCAGCGAGTACAGGCAACACTTTGCTTTCCAGCTATGGCAGAACTACCTGTCCAAGCACTCAAAGGCTGGCGGGACATACTGGGATTTGGTAGTACCACCACAGCTTGGGTGTTTGAGTTGGTCTACCTCATTGTGCGTCTCTGTAATCTGAGCCATTGTATTTCCACTCTTTACTATGTGTGAACCATGTGACTTCTGCAGAGATTCCCTAAGGTTACAGTGGGCCTTGGAGGTATGTGCTGCCTACAACCCAGAAAAAAAAAAACGAATAGGACAAAGTGCAGGTAACCTCATGAATAAACTATCTGCTTCAGACGGCATATTTGACGAAACGTGTCTGGCGGAGCTATGTGCTGACATCGAGTTGCCGCACATTTTAGCCTGTTCTTGAGGATGTCCCTCCCCCCCCTCCCCATTTGAAGGACCCTTCTGATGCTATAGTAATTATGGTTTAATGGTTTATTACCATAGTTGGGGGGTTCACACACTTTTGGCCGTCTTGTTTTGAGAAACCAAGGTTATGCAGCTCAGTGATGAGGAAACCTAACCCGAGGGTGACAATTTGTCATCAAAAAAGTCTACAGTAGGTTCCTATACACTTTCTGTATTTTGGTTATCTTTTATGCAGCTTTACAGCTGCACTTTGGGAAGTTGCATTAGATGGCAGTAGCTTTAATGAAAAGTGCGCTTTTTAAAGTGCATTTGTCTTCCACTATGTCCACCAAGGGCCTCCTAAGTGCCAGTTTGAATCTGCTTTTAGTTTGCTATGGAGACTCAAAGTGGTTGTAAGATAAAACAAATCCTTTTACATAAGTTGTACCTGTTTATCTGCAGTCTTCTCTACATCCATTCAAAGTCCACAATTTTTTATAAAGCTTGTCTGAGCTGCCAGAAAACAGCGGGGGAAAAAAGTTGAAATTACACTCTGCGGAGCTCTGTAAACTGATTGGAGGGAAGGGACACACACCCTTTACACAGGAACAGAGCTTAGTCTGTCAATCACAGGTGCTGGAGATCCCTCCTCTGTCACCTTTTTTTTCCCCTCTTGTGTCAGAAGTGACACAAGAGGGAAGCAGAGGAAGGAAGTAGCAGACAGAAATGGCACTTGGTGCTCTGGATTGAGACAAGTACACGCTATAGAGGGATATGCTTTGTTGATATTACATGTCTGAGGTTTACAACCACTTTAACTAAAGTCTAAGCCCTGCCCACCTCTCTAATGGCAGTGCACTTCTGGCCAATAAGAGCACTCATCATGAATAAGGAGGGGTTCATCGGCTTAGACCAGGGGTCTCCAAGCTATGGCCCTCCAGTTGTTCAGTAATGCCTAGTCATGTGTGTGAATGTCAGTTTTACAAAGCCTCATGGGAAATGTAGTTCCGCAAACAGCTGGAGGGCCGTAGTTTGAAGATCTCTGGCTTAGACCCTGCTTGGAGTATATTGAATCTTCATAACAAGCTGGAAGGGTTCTGGTACAGGGCAATCAAGGGGCTTTTTTTTTTTCTTTTTTTGGACAAGGAAGGTATTCGCTAACACTATGTTGTATCTCCTGGTTTTAGATAAGAGTGGAGGACTCTTTCATTTCCGGTCTTTCCAGCCCTAAAAGATGCTATAGCATAAGCTTGGAAATTCAATTTTTGACCTTCTGGCCCCTTTTATCAGTTCATATTTCACAAGGTTTAATGCTTCTCCGTCTTTCACAAGTGGCAAATCTATCATTTTAACCTGTAGCATAAGCCATATGCTATAATAATTCTACAAACCTAGCAAAAGGAATCGCTGGAAGATGGTGCATTTTTTACTTTTAAATATTTGCCTGACAGTCTTTTGTTGCATCTCCTACGGCCAAAGGAGTTTTTTTTTTTTTTTAATACGTAGAACTAGAAGTGGAACAGAAAATCTGGTATTAAGCCATAAAAATTGTCGCTTACCTGAGTTCGCATTTTGTGATCAGATGTGCTGTTTTTTCGGGAAAACATCAAAAAGCAAAGCCTATTTTGGCCTGCTATAGCCCAGGTACATGCTTTCCACATGTAGACTTCTGAGCATGTTTGGGACACTTCTGGTCTACACCTAGCATGCTCTTCACCGTGCACAGTAATCCTGTAGACCAGGGATATGCAATTAGCAGACCTCCAGCTGTTGCAAAACTACAAGTCCCCATCATGCCTCTGCCTATGAGTGTCATGCTTGTGGCTGTCAGTCTTGCTATGCCTCATGGGACTTTGTAGTTCTGCAACAACTGCTGGTCCGCTAATTGCATATCCCTGCTGTAGACAGTGCAAAACAAAGCAGACAACCAAAAAGTGTAGGTAGGAGGTGCTGGATCCATACTATGATCCATACTACTCTCTACACAAAAAGAGCTTCTTGGGTGTTGATTTTTCTGTGTGCAATTGAGAAATAGAGGAGTTCTAAAAAATAAAAAATCATCTTGGGTAAATACAGGATGGTGTAGGTGCTACAACAAAGGTTTGGGAGTCTGAGCATTTCATTATAGAAGTTTGAGGAGTTCAAAGGTAACAAGCCGACACATTTCGGAGGCTTCATATTTCCCCCTTTTAATCAGAGCGTCAAGTGCTGATGCAAAAAAGTGACGGACTGAAGTTGTCCGTAAATGGATCGAAATTCAGCCAGTTCAGCAGGGACCAGCCAACTTTTGGATCCATCTGTGGCCATTAATACTTGACAAAAGTCAAATTAACAATTGGCTTCTGTTAAATGTGAATGTTGGAACGTTTTTGTTGATCAGCAGCTGCGGCCGATTACCAGTTCATTCTGACAGCGGAGAGTCCCACTGCCGGAATACAATATCCCAGCAGGGAGGATTCCACCTCCACCAATTTATCTATGGCTGGTTTAATAAGGTTGTTTCTTTTTCCAGTTCTCTCTCTAACAGCTGGTTGGGTTCCCCAGGTAGAATCACCCTTCATTGATCCGTACAAGTCAACCACTTTTTTCATATCGGCACTTGAACTCCTGATGTAGGGTGAGTTTGAAGCTTAAGAGCATGAGATGTCACCAAGCACACCATGGGTCTCCAAAATTGGGTCCAAAGCTTTATTCACTGATCACATCATTACAGCAAAGTTACAGGACCCCTTCATCAGGAATGTGATCGCTGAATAAAGCTTTGGACCCAGTTTTGGAGACCCATGGTGTGCTTGGTGACCTCTCTTGCTCTGATTGTTCACGGTTCCAGCCGTTGGTCGCTTCAGCACCCACTTTTATACAGCCACTTTTACAGGAACATGTGCTGTGTGGAATAGTGTGTTGGAGTTTGTAGGCTCTAACGCATTGGCTTGTTACCTCGTGAACTTTCTGTAATAAAGAGATATGCTCTTGGACTCCGAAACCTTTGGTGTGACACTCCTAATTTTTCCATATACCAAAATCAAGGCAAGTGACTAAAAATAAAATTAACCAAGTAGGCATAATCCGATATGTTTACTGCGGATTTTTGTTTTGACTAATATATACTACACTTTTATAATATCAGGAAGTTATATGCTATAACCAATAGCAACCAATCAGATTTTTTTTAAAATTACCTTCATGATAATCAAAAGCTTCTCTCTGTTTGGTTGATGATATCTATAAACGAGTCCAGCTTCTGTTCAGGATCTCTATCCCATCTAAACTCCTTTACTTGACTGTATTTGAGTAAATGCTTACGAATTCACTGTAGAAACCCATTTTCCCTGTGTGGATCCATTTGTCATTGTTTATTGTGTCGTAGAATCCTCAATCCTAAAGTGACATGTTCCCTAAAACAAAAACAAAAAAGATAATATATCCCCTTGGGGGCTCGTTGATCCTCAATGCAGGTGTGTAAAGAAAATCTTGTATTTATTGTAATGTTTTCTGGGCCTCCTACGGGGGGGGTGCCGGGATGATGCAGCTTCTGGATCATTTCTCTTCGTTTTGGTGTTTTTTTGTTGTAAGTGTTGAGCTTTTTTTCACTGTATCATTCTTATATTTTTTTTTCTTTTGAGCTGTAAAGGTTATGGAAGGAGAGATTTAAAAATAAAAAAGAACTCTGATTTTATGACTTGAAAATTGTGTAAAGTTGTTAAAATTCTTGAAAATAAAATATAAATTTAAATGTAATATTTGTCGTTCCTAATGTCCCCTGTTGTCTTTATGGGTTGTTATTAAAAGACTGTATTGTGCGCCAGTTTTCAGTCTTGCTCTCAAACTTTTATGAGACTACATAGCCAAAAGTATGTAAACACCGGACTATCACACCTACACTAGATGGCCAAATGTTTGTGGACATCTAATCATCACATCTACACTATATGGCCAAAAGTTGGTGGACAACTGACTATCGCACCTACACTTTATGGCCAAAGGTTGGTGAACATTTTGACCATCACACCTACACTATATGGCCAAAAGTTTGTGGACATCTGACTATCGCACCTACACTTTATGGCCAAAGGTTTGTGAACATTTTGACCATCACACCTACACTATATGGCCAAAAGTTGGACATCTGACCATCGCACCTACATTGTATGGCCAAAAGTTGATGAACATCTGATCATGACATCTATACTATATGGTCAAATGTTGCTGGACATCTGCTTATCACATCTACACTATATGGTCTAATGTTGCTGGACATCTTCTTATCACATCTACACTATTTGGCCAAAAGATGGTGGACATCTGATAATCACATCAACACTATATGGTCATAAGTTGGTGGACATCTATCACACCTACACTATATGGACAAAAGTTGGTGGACATCCGTCCGTCGCACCTACACCACATGGCTAAAGGTTGGTGGACATCTGACTGAGCACCCACACTTTATGGCCAAAAGTTGATGGACATCTGACCATCACACCTACACCATGTGGCCAAAAGTATGTGGGTACCTGACCATCACCTTCCGAAATAGCTTGTGCCCCCTCCCCCCAAATTACTAAGTTTTTGGTTTTTTTTTTAGGTTTTTCCAGTGAAAACTGCTAATGCTACAGCATACAAAGACATTTTAGGCAATTCTGCTCTCTCAAACTTGTGGTAACAGTTTGGTGAAGACCCTTTTCTGTTCCAGCATGACTGTGCCCCTGAATACAAAGCCAGCTCCATAAAGACATTGATGAGTCTGGAGTTAAGAACTCAATTGGCCTGCACTGAGCCCTGACCTCAACCCTACTGGACACATTTGGAATGAATTAGAACACGGAGCGAGGCTTTTTCATCCCAAATCCGTACCTGACCTGACACTGGGCACAAATTCCCACAGACTTCGTAAAGATTTTGTTGGAATTTTTCCCAGAGGCGTGGAGGCTGGTATAGCCTCAAAATGGGACAACTCAATATTGGAGTCCATGGTTTTTCGTTCAATATTTTTTATTATTATTACAAAATAGAAGAATTTTGACAGTCAAGGTAAATGTGGATAAAGCTGGAGCATGGATATCAGCATCAAGTCTACAGAATACAATAAGGTTCCTATGCAGTATTCTGCAGGTAAATACAGTGTCACGATCACTATACAGTGCAAAATCAAATAAAAAAGAAATGAATTAAGAGAAAGCAGTGATTAGATCCCTAGCGGACTTCAGAAACATCCAGTTGTGTTGTCCAGCAGCATCATATAGTAATATGCATATCTTGAGCCTATGGGCTTCAACCCTTTTCAAATCTCTTACTAATATCATTCGGAATGCTGGCAAAATTTACATGAGCCAGGAAATTTTCTGCTTAGCCTGAGACACGGAAACTGAGGATCTTTTCCATGATCTAGCTATAGTCTGCTAAGAGGACGTTCTGTTGTCCTCTTTGCTGCAGTGGGCAGCAGAGAGGAGAGAACTCCTCAAGATTCTGCAGTTCTCCATGCAGCCACAGAGAGGTGGATCTGCAGCACCCACTTTACGTGGTCTCCGCATTCAGCAGACTCCGACAGCTGACTCCAGTCGTCCTCCAGACCCTGTGCTTTCAAGCTCCGCCCCCAGCTTCTTCCAGGCAGCAGCGCAGGGTAATGGCGGGGTGTGCGGGGGGACGGCTCCTGACGTCTTACAGATACAACCGGCCCTTTGAGGACAACCTTAGAGCAGTCCACAATGCAATTGAGTTTAATACCCTACATTCAAGGGCATTCCCACCATATACAGTGGGGACGGAAAGTATTCAGACCCCCTTAAATTTTTCACTCTTTGTTACATTGCAGCCATTTGCTAAAATCATTTAAGTTAATTTTTTTCCTCATTAATGTACACACAGCACCCCATATTGACAGAAGAACACAGAATTGTTGACATTTTTGCAGATTTATTAAAAAAGAAAAACTGAAATATCACATGGTCCTAAGTATTCAGACCCTTTGCTCAGTATTTAGTAGAAGCCCCCCTTTGATCTAATACAGCCATGAGTCTTTTTGGTAAAGATGCAACAAGTTTTTCACACCTGGATTTGGGGATCCTCTGCCATTCCTCCTTGCAGATCCTCTCCAGTTCTGTCAGGTTGGATAGTAAACGGTGGACAGCCATTTTTAGGTCTCTCCAGAGATGCTCAATTGGATTTAAGTCAGGGCTCTGGCTGGGCCATTCAAGAACAGTCATGGAGTTGTGAAGCCACTCCTTCGTTGTTTTAGCTCTTGTCGGCCCAGTCGGTCATTGTCTTGTCGGCCCAGTCTGAGGTCCTGAGCACTCTGGAGAAGGTTTTCGTCCAGGATATTCCTGTACTTGGCCGCATTCATCTTTCCCTCGATTGCAACCAGTCGTCCTGTCCCTGCAGCTGAAAAACACCCCCACAGCACGATGATGCCGCCACCATGCTTCACTGTTGGGACTGTATTGGACAGGTGATGAGCAGTGCCTGGTTTTCTCCACACATACCGCTTAGAATTAAGGTCAAAAAGTTCTATCTTGGTCTCATCAGACCAGAGAATCTTATTTCTCACCATCTTGGAGTCCTTCAGGTGTTTTTTTTTTTTTTTTTTTTAAGCAAACTCCATGCGGGCTTTCATGTGTCTTGCCCTGAGGAGAGGCTTCCGTCGGGCCACTCTGCCATAAAGCCCCTACTGGTGGACGGCTGCAGTGATGGTTGACTCTCTACAACTTTCTCCCATCTTCTGACTGCATCTTTGGAGCTCAGCCACAATGATCTTTGGGTTTTCTTTACCTCTCTCACCAAGGCTCTTCTCCCCTGATAGCTCAGTTTGGACGGAAGGCCAGCTCTAGGAAGGGTTCTGGTCGTCCCAAACGTCTTCCATTTAAGAAATATGCATGCCCCTGTGCTCTTAGGAACCTTAAGTGCAGCAGAAATTGTTTTGTAACTTTGCCCAGATCTGTGCCTTGCCACAATTCTGTCTCTGAGCTCTTCAGGCAGTTCCTTTGACCTCACGATTCTCATTTGCTCTGACATGCACTGTGAGCTGTAAGGTCTTATATAGACAGGTGTGTGGCTTTCCTAATCAAGTCCAACCAGTATAATCAAACACAGCTGGACTCAAATGAAAGTGTAGAACCATCTCAAGAATGATCAGAAGAAATGGACAGCACCTGAGATAAATATATGAGTGTCACAGCAAAGGGTCTGAATACTTAGGACCATGTGATATTTCAGTTTTTCTTTTTTAATAAATCTTAAGGGGGTCTGAATACTTTCCGTCCCCACTGTATGTATGGTACATATTACCATGAATGTTACATCCCCAAAAACAGAGTGGTGACGAGTTTGTGCAGAATACCATCTGGTTAGAACCTTCACGCTGGCTTTAATCAGTTAGATATTTAATATGCCTTTAAAAGAGGACCACCCACTAGCAATTGTACCAGTACTCCATCTCTTTCTCAGATGCTAGATCATTACCCCCCCACTCCTTCATGTAGGATAGTTTGGTTGGGGTGTTGAGCAAGAGCCCATATATAGTAGATATTCCTCCTCTCTGACTCAAATGGGGTGTCGAGCAAGAGCCCATATCTGACCCATTTCCTGTGCGCACCATATCTCATAGGATGCGAGTGTCGGGCACTCGTTAGAAGTTGGCCATAGAGTCCATGGTTTTGGAATGGGACGTACAACAAAATCATTGCTGTGATGTTCAGGTGGCCACAAAGCTTTGGCAATACAGTGCAGGGCTAAGGTTCTCTTGTTAATTTGTACTAAATAATCTGATCATGAACACACATTTGCCAAAACCATGTATTTTTCCTATATTTATATAGAGCTGACCTCGTCTCACCTCCCTTCAGAATACGTGTACCTATTCACTTATAGCGGATCTCTGTCTAGTTTTACCATGTACAGATTCTGACGTGTCTCAATAATGATAAAAGATTAATCTATTTAAAAAAAAAAAGATGAATTTGGTGCATAAGGAGTTTACCTTGACTGAGCCCCAGCCTACATTTATGCTAAAGCTGAGATGTCATCCTTCTGCTGCAGGCAGGAGGACGTGTTTCCCCAATAGTTGGACTTGTACAATGTAACTTTGCTCTCTTCCATCCTACTGCGCGACTGTGTTGCTATAGCTGTTTTAGGCTGGTTTCACACCTAATACTGATGTGGCTCCCAGCAGGGATTCAGTGCGTCTTGGTTCAGCGTTTCAGGTGTGATTTCAGCCTGAATTTTTGGCTGAATTCGGACCTGAAATGGACCAAAAGACACACAGGACTCCATTGCAAATTTGCACCGGAGATATGTGAATCGGCTCCATAGAGAGCCGGTCAAAATCTCCTGCTATTGCAAATTGGATGCGGTAAACCTCCGCATTCAATTTGCAATGGTATGAATCCAGCTATAATAAGGCTTACCTGTAGGTACAAAAAAGACGCCACTTGCTCCCATCTATAGCTGGCTATCTCAGTAAGAAGCATTGGAAGGCTAACGGGTACAACAAACAAGGCCAAGGTCAAAACCAAGCTTAACTTACCTCCAGCCTGCAGACAACCAAATTACCTGTAGGTACAGTGAATTTCCTCTAAACTTGCACAGTTTAGGAGATATTCATTGTATACGCATGTGCCGACATCATCGGCACATGCGCACTGAAGAAACGGATCGTGGGCTCTTTACCAAGATCGGTGTAGCGGTGTGTCAGACTGGCACACCGCTCCACCAATTGCCGCGATGCGCACCCCCATGGGCGCGCGGGGGCTGTTATCCTGAAGGACGTCATATGACGCCCAGTCAGGATAACTGAACCACCACCCGGCCGTCATTCTGCTATAGGCCAGGTGGGAAGTGGTTAAAGTAGGGCACATAACTCACTGAACCTGCTGCATCCGTATAGAGGTCCAAATCAAGGTTGGATACCACCACCTCCATCCACAAGGACCGCCCGTTGTACTTGTCAAGGAACATCTCCCAGACAAGCAGATCTTCCCGATGTTCCTTGTTTAGTCTCACAAAATGGTGTGGGGACATTTCCCCGGCAGTGGCAGCTGCCAGCCACCAGCAAAATACTCAACCCATAGGCATGATATGGCATGCGGAATTGAGCTTGCCCAGAAGAGACTGCAGGGAACGCAATTGAAATTTTTTGCAATGACAAGCACCAATGACTGACCCCCGAAGATCTTCCAGCTTATCCACGGATAGCCGACATTTCATCCGAATCCTATCAATGATACCCAAAAATTTTAGTGCCTCAAATGGACCTTCGGTTTTCTCCAGTGCCAAAGGCACCCCAAAAACCTCAAACACGTGCTGGACTGTGGCCAACAATATCTGGCAAGTTCTGAGCCCTGGAGCGCCGATAACCAAGAAATCGTCCAAATAATGGATAATGAACTGCAAACCAGACAAATCCTGCACCACCCATTCAAGAAAGGAACTGAAAGTTTCGAAAAAGGAACTTGAAATGGCGCAACCCATTGGCAAACAGCGATCAACAAAATATTGACCCTGCCACACACAACCCAACAGACGGAAACTCTGCAGGTGGACCGGCTGCAGTTGGAAGGTTGCCTCGATGTCAGTTTTGGCTGGTAGTGCGTCCTTGCCAAACTTGAGCACCCATGCAAACTGAAGCGCAAACCGAACCGACCGGAGGGTGGAAAAGATGGTGGATAAGGCGTAGTTTTTTTGTGTTGTTCTTGGGGACCACCCCGAGAGGAGAAACCACCAAGTTGGCAAGCGGTGGGAAAGAAAACGGGCCTGCCATCCTCCCAAAGGACACTTCCTTGGCCAATTTTGTGGAAACCACCGCAGAATGCAATTGCGCAGAGTATAAGTTAGCCACCACCAGGGGGACACTAGACATTGTACAGGGAATTGAAAAATCAACAGTAAACCCCTGCAATAAAAACTGTGCAGCGGCTCTGTCTGGATACCTACGGAGAAAGGGCGCTATTTTTTCCACCTGCATCGGAGTTTTTCCCCTTTCCAGGGTCGGTCCACTTCCCTTTCCTTGCTTAAAACATTTTGACAAGGGGTGAGAAAAGATGGTGGATAAGGCGTAGTTTTTTTGTGTTCTTCTTAGGGACCACCCCGAGAGGAGAAACCACCAAGTTGGCAAGCGGTGGGAAAGAAAACGTGCCTGCCATCCTCCCAAAGGACACTTCCTTGGCCAATTTTGTGGAAACCACCGCAGAATGCAATTGCGCAGAGTATAAGTTAGCCACCACCAGGGGGACACTAGACATTGTACAGGGAATTGAAAAATCAACAGTAAACCCCTGCAGCGGCTCTGTCTGGATACCTACGGAGAAAGGGCGCCATTTTTTCCACCTGCATCGGAATTTTTCCCCTTTCCAGGATCGGTCCACTTCCCTTTCCTTGCTTAAAACATTTTGACAAGGGGTGAGAGCCCCTGCATCCAGAGCATGTGTGACAATAACGTCAGGATCCCCCAAATCTGGAGGTCCCGTCGTAAACTGCCAGCAGTATCCCTTTCTTTTTGTGGCCGATGGTGCTGAGGTAGCTGCACCCCGGGCCCCCTCCTGAAAGGGATGAGTAACGGCCTTTGCCTGGGTCATCAGTTTCATCCACAAGCTTATGTCCTTGTGAAGCAAAAAAGAGAATTCTCTGGCGCCTTCTCACCTTTTACACTGGCCAAGATATTGAAAACCTGAAGCCAATTCCCGAATGTCTTTGGGAATCAAGCGGTAACGATGCTTTTCCTTTTCCTCCTTTTTACTTTCGTCCGGCTTTACTTTATCCAAAATAAATTTCTCAAGTGGCAGAAGGGAAAATATCTCAACATATTCCTCCTTCCAGATCTTCTCTCTCACTTCCGGCTTAAGATGAGCACCTAACGGCCCTTGAAGCAGACGTAAACTTTGCATTTTGCCGAATCAGCCAAAGGCACTCCATCGGAGGCCCCATCCGCCTTCTTGGATTCCAACGCAGTGTTTTGCGCGCCATCCGATGAAGCCACAGATGTCGCAGCCGGAGGACCACTCAAACCACTACCCACAGGAGAAGAAAGCAGAACAGAGCTAGCAACAGTAGGAATAGCAGGAGAAGGTACAGATATACAGGAAGACTTACCAGGATGACTTGGTGTGTGAAGCCACACAGCCATGCCTCCGGATCCCTGCTGCTCTCCTTTTCCAACATCCACCTCTTCCTCTCCCTGGGACACCTCTCCAGCCTCAGATCTGTCATCTACACAGGCAGCAGTGGCATCCAGGGAAAGGTTAACGCTGTGAGCCAGTCCCGGCCGCGCCTGGGGACAGGCCAGCACCCACAGCTAACACTCTCCCGCAGCAGGCCGTGCTGACACTGACAGCAGGAAAAGGCCCCGCTGAGCCTGCCGCATGTTCCTGGGCACCAGTATAAGGGGACAGGGAGTAGGTGGTAGTCTGTGAACTCCCGCCCGGGTCCCGTCTGTGGAGAGGATTTTTACCAGCCCCTCCAGCTGAATGAGGGGGCTGCCTCTTAGATTTAGGGGCTGAAGGGTCCCGGAGGGGGCTCCAAGTGTGGCGGCCAATCCTAGGGGTCACCTCTGGACTGAGGCGCACAGGAGGCCAAGACCTCCTAGTCCGTGACAAGTGGGTGGTAGATGTAGCAGGAACCCCTGCAGTATATCGACCAACTGTGACTCCAGTCTCTGGGGGCCATTCGCCACCACTGCTGCCCTAATCTGCGAGATCATGCTTTTAATCTCCACCATGGTGAGGTCCCTACAGCACAGACCTGAACACAGCTCCAAAAGTTTCTCCTCGGCTGTCCAAACTCTGACTGACCCTCGGTCAACACCCATTTCTTACCAGACCCCTAATGGCCCTGCCACACCCAACCACACCCTGCTACTGTCCAATCAGGTAGGCCTCTTATACTGCCTAGCTACAGCCTGGATGGCAAACCCAATTATGTAGGCCCTCCTCTTAAATGCTGGGCATCCCCATTCCAGGTCTGCTCTGTATGTTGACTGTTGTCACCTTTAAATAGGAAGTGTATTGCTGGCAAGATCACCAGGTGACTACAAAGGGAAAAAAACCTTAAAATAAAGAAAACTAATAAAGCCAAAACATCTATGGAGTAGTAAGCTGCAATACTACATTTTACTAGATTTTTGCTCCCTGGTTTAGGTACATGTTAATCCAAGAACAATTCTAAAAATATTTCTGTCCAAAGAGGAGGACTAAAGCCTCGTACACACGATACGGATTGTTGGCAGGGGATTGTCTGTTGACAGACTGTTGTCCTAAAATCTGACTGTCAGTACGCTCCTTCTGACAATTGTTGTTCAACTTTCGGCCAACAAATGTTGGATGGCAGGCTAGTACATTTTCGACAGACAACGTTCTGTTGTCAGATTTTCGTATCGTCAGTACACAAGTCCGTCACACAAAAGTTGAAAGTACAAATAAGTATGCTCAGAATCAATGCTCACCAAACACGAAATTAGCAGAACGTGCCCAAAGGGTGGTGCTCAAGATCTGAAATTCCTCGTAGAACGTCACTACGTTTGTGTTTGTTGGCTGTCAATTGTGTACCGTTAGTATGCAAGACAAGATCCTGGCACACGCCCTTTGGACAAAAATCAGACGCTCGTTTGGCCAACAATCGGATCGTGTGTACGAGGCTTTAGAGTTGTCTTGCCATAGATAAATACCTAAAAGAAAAAAAAAAGAACCATTTGCGTGTTAGTCAAAAATCTGGAAATCCTCATTATTTTTATTAGGAGTATCCTTTCCTGAGAACCTAAATTTAAACCTTTATTTTCTGCCTTCTCATTTGTGCTGAAAACAATCTCTCTTCCTTGGGAAATGATTGCAGCATCGCAAGGAAATACAATCCGGTGTGAAGTCTCATTTATGGCCTCGTTGCATCCAAATTATATTTTAAACGCTGACCCTGGAGTCGATCTTGTAGTGCTGTAAAAACGTCTGGCACTGAAGTCTAGTTAGGGAAAAATTTTGGCATCCACATAGGAGAGGGGAAGCTGTAAAAATGAAGATTCATAAAAGGCGCTGATCGCTTGCATGGCTTCAAAAACGTCCCCGGCTTGAACCCAGGGGCCCAACAAATTACACCCACACAGATTTCCCAGTGCACATTTTATAAAATTGGATATACATGTTGGGACAGGAGCCATGGCAGAGAGCTGCTATGAAGCCAAGTCAGGGCTATGTTATTGACCTAATTTCTTCCTTGTCCATTGAGGGATACAGGAAGTCTTTTACTTTTGGGTTATACTGCCACCTACAGGAGGATTGGACACGGGAAACAAAAAAACTGTAGGCCAACCCAGGATAACTCCACCTACTACCAGCATGGCATTTTTGCTAGTATCCTAGGAGGTTGGACACCTTCTCTTCAGTTCTGCTGTGTGGAAGACTGACCTACAGTATATTTGCTATCACCTATTTTTATTACTCTTCAAGATTTTTTTCTTCTTCAATCAAGACTTCTCTGCATCACTGCTAGAGCTTGCCTCCTCGATGGCAGCTGTTCTGTACAGCCATCCTTAGTCTGGCTTTTGGAATGGCCATGTCCATACCCTGCTTGATAGGACATTGCAGGGATAGACTAAAAATGACCTACGTGCTCTGGGTTCCATGTAGGGCACTTTCCAGATTCTCTTCTAGTAAAGAGTTAACCAGAGTACTTTCCAGGGCCAGAGCTGCTGGGGTTACTGCAGCAGTTGCCCTGTGTCTGAAGTTTCTGAGTAAAAATTCACTCCCACAGGTGGCCAGGGGTTAATAAAAGCAGGTGGTTGAGCTGTGGTTTTCACGACTCCCAACTGGCTACCTGAAGAAGGGCATGCAGCTTCTCCAAGTTAAAGGCATTGCGGCCACAGCAAAAAATTAAACCACAGTATCGTGGCTGAACGCAGCCCATTTAAGTGTATCAGGACTGCAACCGCCTTGCAGCTACATGCAATGCATGTGGTTGTGGTGTGGTGGTTCAACCATTTAAGGGTTAAAATAGGCAGTGAAAGGGGTGCTACCTCAAGTACAAAATCCCCACTTCCTGATGGTTTCTACCATGGTGGAGTTAAGGTTGTGGGATTGAGTATTGACCTCATCCACTTGGTGGAGTGTTGCGCCATTCAGTGTTGTGGAGAGCCACATGAAACTTTGAGCTTCAGTTCATTCCTGCTCCCTGCCTACAGTGATTTTGGTCACCTTTGGCCATGTTAACCTTACCTGCTACCAGCTATCTGGGTTTTGTGAGTACCTTCTAGTATCACCTTGTTGTAACGGGTGTCTGTGATTAAGCCTAACCTTGTGGGTTAGGATATATAGAAAGAACCTGTTCTCTGGAATCCATCCAATTTCTTTATTCGATAATCACCAAGTACAAGGTAACTGCTAACACGTTTCGGCGAAGAGCCTTGTTCACAGCAACCTTGTGGGTTAAACGTGCCAGTGGAGGAGGTTTGGGGTGGGGACTCTACCCATGTTGTCTGGATAAATAGTTACCAGAGTTTACCAGAGGCCTTCTTGTCTTCTCTTTACGCGTTCCCTAAGGTCTACCAGGTGGACATTGTGGTCACACCTGATGCCAGCTAAGGCCATAAGGTGCTTTAGGCAGTTCCGGTTCTTCATTGTTTTTACTGTTAGTGTTTGTTTGTCACCCTTCTTTTGGACTGTTTTTGGAACTCCCAAAGGTAAGAGACTTCTTGTGTCCATTAATAGACAAGAAAGATGTGACAGACTCACCCGGGACAGAGGCTTTTGTAGGGGACTGAATGTGAACCTCTTGCCTACAGATTATGGGCCCTGGCATTTGGGGTACCCCTGAGGTGTTGTTACTTTGGCTTCAGATCCTTTTCCCCCAGGACACACAGACTCTGGGAACCCTGTATTTGCCATATTAGCAATAGTGACTGAGTCATACTGTTGGGACTCATACTGTGATAAGATGCTAATATCAACTCCACTCACCTGTCTGATGTCTGCTATAATGTGTTTAATGTAAATGAGTCTAGTCTGGCTTACCACAGCTTCTATTTCACACATTGTTGTTTGTTCTAATTAACCCTGTGTTGATGTTTATAGTAATGTGTATTGAATAGTCAATGAGCTAGGAGACGTAAAGTCTTAAACCCAAAGGTAATGTCTCTGAGTCACCTAGTCTGGGTAAATTATTTAGTAAACTAGCTCATGTTAATTAGGTTACAGTTGTATTGTTAGAGTAATATGAGCAGGAGGGGGGAACCTCCTCTAACGGTATATATAAAGTCTTGTATTCTGGTTCTAATAATAAAAACAGTCCATGTTAGCATCTAAGCAAGTCTCGTCTTGTTTTATGCTTGAAAGCGGTTGGAATATCTGATATCTGTATCCAGGCTGGGAGGAAGTGGTATACTGACGGAAGCACTCAAACGGAGTGAGGGACGTTCCATGACAAAAGAAAATAGGATTTTGTACTTACCATTAAACCCTTTTCTTGGAGTCTACTGAGGGACACAGGTCCCATCGCTTTATGTTTACAATCATGTTCTCAGTACTGCTTTGCTACAAAACTAAGGCATGCTGGGACTAGGAGGGGTTGGGCTTGCCTATAGTTTTTTTTCTAGTGTTTTTTTTTTGCTCCTGTAGGTGGCAGTATAACTTGAAGATGAAAACCTTCTTTAATTGACTCCAACAAAAAGGATTTTACAGTGAGTACATGAATCCTATTTTCTCATGCTGTGTCATTCTAAATATCAACTTTTAATTGTAAAGTTAATAAAGAAAAATAATGTTCCAAAACTTCTGCTATACTACGGTTACTTAGAGCTGCATGGCAGTAACATTTTAGTTCCCTTTCCTTTCTAGAAAAGGAAGGTCGGTGCATGGGGGTGCAATGACATTATTCAATGTATTTACATTGGGTCTCTAAACAATAACAATGAACTTCTCTTGTTTGCTCTCTTTTGGTCAGATAATTTACCATCAAAAGTCTTTTTTTTTAATATCTGTTCAAAGTGTGCAAAATAATATTGCCAGAAATCTTATTTTGTACTGTATGCCTGTTTGGAGGCAGCCATCTTGGTAGAGGTAGGGCCTTTCTTTCCCATGTGAGATCCTCCAGCAGGGAGAACATTGAGCAGTACAGTAACAACATTTCAAATTTCACTCCAATCCACACCCAGGTGACACCATGGCCGGATCTAGGTGGGGGGGGGGGTGTTTTAGTTATGCTCCCCCCAGGTCGGTCTTTTCATGGATGCTGTGCCTGCCCGCTTGAGTGCCTCCCCCCCCCCCATCCAGGGGAGCAGACTGAATGAAGTGAAGTCCGCAAAGGAGAGGACAGAGAGGAGATAGCCGGGAGTGCGGGCTGTGCTATCCCCTTCCTGTGAGCAGAGCGATCCTCCATAAACCATATGACACAGGATTACTCTTACATTGGCATGTACAGTGTTTGGTTCATTCCCTGCTGCTGGGAGATGAGCAGTCATTGGAGGAGATAGGGGGCGGGGTAATCAAACTGTATGCAGCCCTATGCTGTGTCATCTGCTGTATGGAAGAGCGCTCCACCGACAGCAGTGAGAGAGCACAGCACCACCCACACCTCTGCCTGGTTTCCCATCTGTAAATTGGGGGTGGAGGGAGCATACAAGCCGGGGGAACTGTACACAATGAAAGGGGGGTAACAATCAGTGGTGCTGAGATGAGAGGTTTGTGCAGGAGGGGGGGATGGGGGTTATCTGTGCTGTGAAGTGTAATGGGGATGAAGGGGAATTGTGCTAGGAGAAGGAATGGGGGTATATGTGCTGGGAGGCAGTGGCGGCTGGTGGTTTTTTGTTGGGGGGGGCGGCAAACAACCGAACCCACCCTGTGGCAACTTAAAACCACCACCCCCTCGCTTTCCGCTGGTTTACCCTATCTAGGCGGCATGGATCCGGGCATCCATGCAGCTGCGGCAGGGACCAGGCATCCATGCAGCGGCGGTAGGGACCGGGCATCCATGCAGAGGCCGCGGGGACCGGGGGCCTCTTCTCCTCCTCGTTTCCGCTGTGTGTCTCCTCCCCTTCTCCTAGGCTTCCAATTGGATCTCCTGTCCTTTCAGCCAGTGACGGGTGGCCAGGAGGAGGATCAGTGTTGCAACAGTGAATATTCATTCGCTGTTGCAACAACCTGGGCGGGCTCCGGATGCATTCTCAGTGTCCCAAGCCCACCCTATTTTGAAGCCTATGGCTCTAATCAGGTGCTTAAAAAAAAAAAAACCCTGGCCACTCTAATTCATGCACCCGGTGACCCGAAATGGGCCGGATGCTTGTATAGGGGGGTGCTGTGGCGGCCATGGATAGATTCATGCTATGCAGGCCAGGCAAGGAGAGCATTCGTCAGAGAAGCAGCCAAGAGGTCCATGGTAACTCTGGAGGAGCTGCAGAGATCCACAGCTCAGGTGGGAGAATCTGTCCACAGGACAACTATTAGTCGTGCTCTCCACAAATCTGCCCTTTATGGAAGAGTGACAAGAAGAAAGACATTGGTGAAAGAAAGTCATAAGAAGTCCTGTTTGGAGTTTGTGAGAAGCCATGTGGGGGACACAACAAACATGTGGAAGAAGGTGCTCTGGTCAGATGGGACCAAAATTGTACTTTTTTGGCCTAAAAGAAAAACACTATGTGTGGCAGAAAACTAACACTACCCATCACCCTGAACACACCATCCCCACTGTGAAACATGGTGGTGGCAGCATCATGTTGTGGGGATGCTTTTCTTCAGCAGGGACAGGAAAGCTGGTCACAACTGATGAGAAGATGGATGGAGCCAAATACAGGGCAATCTTAGAAGAAAACCTGTTAGAGTCTGCAAAAGACTTGAGACTGGGACGGAGGTTCACCTTCCAGCAGGACAACGACCCTAAACATACAGCCAGAGCTACAATGGAATGGTTTAGATCAAAGCATATTCATGTGTTAGAATGGCCCAGTCACAGTCCAGACTTAAATCCAATTGAGAATCTGTGGCAAGACTTGAAAATTGCTGTTCACAGACGCTCTCCATCCAATCTGACAGAACTTGAGATATTTTTCAAAGAAGAATGGGCAAAAATGTCCCTCTCTAGATGTGCAAAGCTGGTAGAGACATCCCCAAAAAGACTTGCAGCTGTAATTGCAACAAAAGGAGGTTCTACAAAGTATTGACTCAGGGGGGGCGCCATACAAATGTACCCCCCACATTTCACATATTTATTTGTAAAAAATTATGAAAACCATTTATCATTTTCCTTTCTTCCACAATTATGTGCCACTTTGTGTTGGTCTATCACATAAAATCCCAATAAAATACATTTACGTTTTTGGTTGTAACATGACAAAATGTGAAAAATTTCAAGGGGTATGATTACTTTTTCAAGGCACTGTATGTCCAGTGTGATGTTTGGGGGTTGTTTAGCTCAGTGTAGGCCTTACCAGTGAGTCCACGCCAGTTATGCCGTTTGTTGGCCCACTTTTATTAATAAGAAAGAAAATGTCCAATAACATAAACCGTTGCCCACGCAGGGGGTTTCCAGTAACAACACAAAATAACTTAAGTCAAATTTCAGCTTCCTGGCCTTGTAACCCAGCGTTCCTGTTTTTATTGTACGAATGTGGTACCTCAGTCAGCTCTTTTCCCCTCATGGGTTCCCTGCTGCTTATGATTGCCACCTCATCCCTTTAAACCCGAACACATACAGTGGAACCTCCGATTGCGAGTAACGCGGTTAACGAGCGTTTCGCAATACGAGCACTTGTATTTTTAAAACTCGGTTTGCGAGTGTTGTCTCGCAAAACGAGCACGATTCAGGCCAAAGCGCGTGCAGTACCGTGTTTGGCCTGAGGTGGGGGGAGGGGGGCTCCGGCGCCAATCGCAGCCGATCAGCGCTGTTTAGAAATGCACAGAAAGGCCAGAGGACAACTCGGCTGACCTCGGCAAACCTCGGGAACGGAGTCTTACCGAGGTTTGCCGAGGTGGAGTCTTACCGAGGTTTGTTGAGGTCAGCCAAGGTGGAGTCTTACCAAGGTTTGCTGAGGTCAGCCAAGGTGGAGTCTTACCAAGGTTTGCTGAGGTCAGCCAAGGTGGAGTCTTACCGAGGTTTGCTGAGGTCAGCCGAGGTGTCCTCGGGCCTTTCCGTCCGTTTCCGAGGCTCTCAGGCGCCCCCCCCACCTCTGGCAGCAGAGCGGTATTGCATGCCGTTGAAGTCAATGCGGAACAAATTATTTTCGTTTCCATTGACTTCAATGGAGAAACTCGTTTTGATATGCCAGTACTTTGGATTACGAGCATTCTCCTGGAACGGATTATGCTCGTAATCCGAGGTTCCACTGTATTAATTACACAGGTTCTGTGTCTGATTAAGGTGGTGATTAAACTCACTTGGTGCCTTATCTGCATTTTATTAGCCTCAGAACCTGTGTAATTCAAAGGTGTTCGGGTTTAAAGGGATGAGGTGGCAACTCTACTGCTGCTTTGGCCCTCAGGCTTTGGCCCTCAGGCTGTGCCATCGCAGACTGCACCAGGCAGCCCTCTCGCTTCTCCCTGGCACCCCTGGACTCCTCAGGAGGGTGGAGCCCCAGAACCCTGGTCCTGACTCTACAAAAAGACCCACACATACCTAAACAACAACCAGTGTTCTGGCTGTTCCCAAAACCTGGTCCCAGGATCGAAGATTTCATCCCACCCGGATCGCTACGGAATCTCTGGGCTCCAGGTCCCAAATAGCGTTTTAACAACCACCATAGAAAAACTGAAAAAACAGTTTCCTCCAAATTAGACAATTACCCTGGATAAGGTGACCAGATTTTTAAAATGAAATCCGGGGACATATTTTTTTTTTTTCTACTTGTAATGGCAGCAATCGATGACTCTTTGCCCGTCTCTGCCGCCGCCGCCTGCCTCACAGCCTGTCAATCTAAAGCCCCATACACACTATCAGATTTTCTGCTGATTTTTTCCTTCAGATTTACCAAAACCATATAATATGAGGTCAAACCTTAGGAGTTTCAATTTGTATGCAATCAGGCAGGCCCTTGCACTACATGGTTTTGGTAAATCTGAAGACAAAAATAAGCAGAAAATCTGATAGCGTGTATGGGGCTTTACTCTTCGGGCCCCGGCTACTACTGGATGGGGAGCAGAGGAAGATCACTCCACCAGGGAAGGCAAGGAGATAAGCAGGCAGGCGGCTGGCCGGGACTTGAGCCAAGGCAGAAGAACATGCGAGTGGAGCTGAATGGGCATGCGCACGAAACTGAAGAAATAGTTCCTCCGCTCCGACCAGCACATGATCATCAGAAAGGGGCACAGATAATGGAAAAAAATAAACTCCCATAAGCTAGTAGGAGCGGCAGAGGAGGGGGGGGTGCAATTCAGATTTTTTCTTTTTATTCTGCACGGGCTGTCTTTGAAATTGCCCCAGCCCCTGTTCAAATCCAATCAGGGGACAAAACTGGGGACAGACTTGGTCCGGGGACAGTGTCCTCAATCCGGGGACTGTCCCCAGAAACCGGGGATGTCTGGTCACCCTAACCCTGGAGCCCCTCAACCGGCCTTGTTGAGAATCCTGGGTGACATACCCCATGACAGGGAACCTTAGTGTTTCACCAGCTTAACCACTTGAACCGACTGTATAACAAGGCTGTACGGTGGCAAAGTGGCTCTCCGGTGCAGGATCACGTACTTAATAGGTGAGCCTGCACTTCTGGGTCTGGGGCACACACGCGCCGCCGCCGCTGGTCCGCTCCAGGTGTGATTAGACACAGCGGGAGCTGATCTGTGGGTACTGCAGGACTCGATGTCCACCGGCACCCACCGATCGTTAGGCAGCCAGAACGGCAATCTGCCTATGTAAACAAGGCAGATTGCCATTCTGTTAATAAGGAAGGCACTGATCCTGTGTCTCTGCAAAGCAGGGACATGGATCAACTACTTCCCCTAGTAAAAAGCACCTCCCACACAGTACACAAACACTGGCTAGGCACACAGTTAACCCTTTGATCGATCCCTGATGTTAACCCCCTTCCCAGTCAGTGTCATTAGTACAGGCATACCTCCCAACATTTTGAGATGGGAATGAGGGACACCTACTAGCAAATGTATGTAAGCAAAGGACACGCCCCCTGCCACACCCCCTTAAAGGAGAATTAACCCCCCCAAAAAAAGGTGCATTAAATCCACAATGATTTTTTTTACCACTACTATTCCTTTATATTCGCTTTTCAAATGTAGAAATGCAACAATTTAGAAATGGATGAAAGGTTTAGCACTGGGAAACACTTTTTAAAAAGATAAAAAGTGCATTTTATATACTATAACTATATAGATCAGACCAAAAATGAGGGACAAATGAGGAGGAAGGAAGGACAGAGGGGCGTTGTTCCAAATCAGGGACAGTCCCTCAAAATCAGGGACAGTTGGGAGGTAGGGTACAGTGACAGTGCATATTTTATAGCACCGATCACTGTATTAGTATCACTGGTCCCCCCAAAAAGTGTCAAAAGCGTCAGTTAGTGTCCGATTCGTCTGCCGCAATATCGGCGCTGATCGCTGCCATCAGCGAAAAAAATAAAAATTCCATAAATTTATCCCATAGTTTGTAGGACGCGATAACTTTTGCGCAAACCAATCAATATATGCTTATTGGGATTTTTTTTTTTTTTTTTTACCACTAATTTGTATCAGAATACATATTGGCCTAAACTGATGAAGGAATTCGATTTAAAAAAAAATAAAAATCATTGGATATGTATTTTAGCAGAAAGTAAAAAAAAGTTTGTTTTTTTTTTCAAAATTGTTGCTCTTTTTTTGTTTATAGAGCAAAAAAAAAAAAAAAAAAAACTCACATACTAAATGCTATTTTTTTATGGCACTTTTTAGGAACAATAAACATTTCTTCATATTTTTTTTTCTATAACACACCATACAGTAAGCTTCACTTTTTGAGTTCAGGTCTATGTGAAAATTTCCTTCGCAATCTATGAAGCCGAAAGTTAAAATCCAAATGCCAAGGATCGTTATTTGCCGTGAATATTCTTTTCTATTTTGCTGCTCTCTAGTGGTTTGTTTTCACAATTCTTTCCAAAGCCTATGTAATCACCAAAAATCCCGTAGAGACTTTAACATGTTTATTTCAAGTGTCGTTTTTTTAAATTTTTAATTAAAATCATCATTGGTGGTCCTGCCATGGAGATCCTGGTTTTTGTACTTTCCGTTACAGGGTGACAACTCTCTGTCTTGGTCTCCCAATTGTTCTCCTGCGTTGTCACCCTGTCACATGGGTTTCTGATGGAGACTAACAAATGGCCATTTAAACACACATTATCAAGGTTCACTGTTGTCGCCATTAGGAGATCTGTCCTGAGAAATTCCTGGCAGTCATTACTGAAGTGCACTTTTCAGGGAGTGACTGCAAAGGGGCAGCGGGAGACCAGCGACACTAAAATGCATCAACAGGATAAAAAAGACGAAAACTGAATTTATTTCTTGTGTCCATTGAGGGACACAGGAATTCTTAAAACCTTCGGGATATACTGCCGCCTACATTTTGATACTGAAAAACAAACTGTAGGCCAGACCAGGGTATAACAACTCCCGCTACCAGCAGGCCTCAGTTTATTGCTACTGTACTCGAAGGATGGACCTTTTTCCTTCAACTCTGTTGACTGAGCTGTGTTTTTTTTTTTTAGTTATAGGTTTTTTAGAATAGGTTTTATAGTAGAAAAGTAAAAATATTCTCTTTTCAAAATGGTCTCTTGTTTGGTTTATAGCAAAAAAAAATAAAAATAAAGCAGAGGTGATCAAATACCACCAAAAGAAAGCTCTATTTGTGTGTGTGTGTGTGTGTGTGTGTGTGTGTGTGTGTGTGTGTGTGTGTGTGTGTGGGGGGGGGGGGGTGGAAAGTTGCAACCAGTTAAAAAAACGCAGTGCAGTATTGCAAAAAAAATGTCCTGGACATTAAGGGGGGTGTAAACCTTCCAGAGCTGCAGCGGTTAAAGAAATATATGTATCGTGGGTTCTAACTAATTTAACAATCAATACTGTTTACATGTAAACAAAAAGGCCTGAATCTGTTAAAAACATAGGCATGCGCAGAGGGTGTGCCGGGTGTGCCTGGGCACAGCCGAATGCACATTATTCCTTGCAAATTAGCATTAGCACTCTGTGTGTCGGCAGGGAGATTGGAAAGATCTCCCACTGATCTCTGCCATAAGAGAGTGTGTGTGTATATATATATATATATATATATATATATATATATATATATATATACACACACACATATACACACACACACACACACACACACACACACACACACACACGTGTTTGAGCTCAATAGGCTGTGCACACCTATGGTTAAAAAGGAAACATTATTTTCAATTAGAAAAAAAGGAGAAGGGGGCCCAGGGATGAAGCAAGTTGAGAACGCAGATAGTTTGGGGCTAAATGTTGCATCTTTAGAGGAGAGTCGATACTCGTGTGACTTTACATACATTTGCAAAACTAGACAAATTAAAAAAAAAAAAGTTTAATGCATTTTTCAGAGTATTACAGAGAGGAAGATTTAACACTGAACAGGATTTTACAAATAGGTAAACATCAATGTTATATACACCATGAGTGTTCAGGAGACCTCAGTCCACAGAAATATTGTGCGTCAACCAACCAAGTGAATTTCTGGCAGATCAGATATTTTTCTTTATAAAAGCAGAAGAAGTGCATAAAAATAACAACAGTTCTGGACTTTATATGAGGCGGTGACCTGGAAAGGTCCAGTGCCTCCATCCCTGTCTAAATGAGAATGGGGAAAAGGAGCGGTGGGACTTTAACCCCTTCCCACCCGGTCTATAGCAGAAGGACGACCAGGAAGTGGTTCTGTCATCCTGACTAGGCGTCACATGACGTCCCGCGGGGGGGAGCGCAGCGCGGCGTGTCAGCCTGACTCCCCGCATCTACGATGGTGATAAGGAGCCTCTGTCAGAGGCTTCGTACCACGTGAGCAGCTGTGACCAATCACAGCTGATCATCGCGTGGACCAGGAAGTGCCGGTAAACAGCATTTCTCAGTTTGCGCTGACAGGGCGAGCCGATCGGCGGCTCTCCCTGTCAGAGGGGGAGGGGGGGGTCTGTGCTGATAATCACCGGCCACCGCCGCCGCACTACCCAATGGCTGTGTGTGCCGCCTCCTCCGATCCGGCGCACCGGCCACAGAACCAAATAGTTATATGCCTCTGTGCTCAGTATTTTGCTGACACAGTCAGCCAGCCAGCCAAACTCAGAGCCAAAAGCGGCCCCAGGGGTACTAGGTGCAGACAGCCTACCGGGAATCTTCCCGGTATCCCGGTAGGCCAGTCCGGCCCTGACCCTGCCAAGGAAAGGGGGTTGGTAATGAGAAGTAAGAATAAAGATTAGGCCATAAAAGCCCCCACAGTCTAAAGTACTTACAGACATAACTATATGATGAGTATGTGGCACTGCAGATCATAGACCACCCCTAGCGGGCATCGCCACCGAAGCCTGGCAAGGACAAAATCCAAGGGGGGGGGGGTAGATTTCCAAAAAGTGAAAATCAATCAAGGGTAACCATGAGTGCTGAAACCAAACAAGGACTACTGTGAGAGTATTATAATTTATATAATGTGTCCTGTACTCGGTAAAGGGCAGGGCCGATATTATAATAGGAAGTGTCAGTGATGTCCAAGCAGGTGCAGATAGGTTACAACGGTGGTGAGAGTTGGAAAATTAGAAAGTGGAATCATGAAAGGTTAGATAAAAGTCCAATACCTAAAAGTACCAATAGAAAGTAATGGTGAAAGAAAAGCATACCCATAACTCGAGACTGAACCATGAAAAACTTCCAATCCAAAGAGATACAATAGGTGAACCATAGAAAATAAATAGAACCACCAGTGTGAATCAGCCTCTTGTAAATGGGGCCTATAGGTCCACATCCGCCACACGCCCACCAATGTCACGAAGACGTAAACTAGGGGAGGGAGGCGCCAACAATTGGACGGACAAGCCCTCCAATATTCACGCCAAAAACATCCATCCCGCCACGCGTCACCGCATTTCCAGCGCAGAGGGTGCGACTTCGACACGTGGCGCAGGGGGATCCATCCACCCTGAGAAGGGGAAGGAGGAGATCCAGGAGCTGTCATGCATGCCACGGGAAGAGATGGGAACAAATGCCCCTGCACCAGATCGTGTGTCACTTTGGCGCCTCCCTCCCCTTGAATACGCCTGCGTGATGTTGGTGGGCGTGTGGCGACTGTGACCTTATAGGCCCCATTCACAAGAGGCTGATTCACTCACTGGTGGTTCTATGGTTTGCCTCCTCAGCTCCCAGTGGCGATGCCCCCTAGGGCAGGGGTCTCCAAACTGCGGCCCGAGGACCAGATGTGGCCCTTTGCTAGCCTTTATCCGGCCCTTGGGGCACTATTTCTCCCACTGATATGAGGTGCTATTCCTCCCACTGACACCAACAATGGGGCACTATTTCTTCTATTGATACCAATGACGGGATACTTTTCCTCCTACTAAGGGGCACTCCTCCTCCTCCTCCTATTGACCACCAACCCTGAGGCCATATTTATTCTCACTTATGCCGGGTCTGGGACATTTTCTGCCCCCACTGGCTACAATCCGGCCCTCCTAGAGTCTGAAGGACATTAATCTGGCCCTTTGTTTTAAATGTTTGGAGACCCCTTGCCCTAGGGGGATCTCCGATCTGCAGTGCCACACACTCATCATATAATTACATCTGTAAGTACCTTAGACTGTGGGGGCCTTTATGGGTTTAGTATTTATTCTTACTTTTCATTACCAACCCCCCCCCCCTTCCTTGGCAGGGTCAGATCATATAGATATTTCTACTACCATATATTACATATTCCAAGTCACGTGCATGCTCCTGAAGATTGGATCGATCCATGAAAAACGTAGAGCTGTTCAATGCCATGTCTCTACTCACCATACATGCATTATGCAATATCAACTTTTTATGTGACTATTTTATGTGACTATTTGCTTTTATTACATATAAAATGTGTATATACAGTACATCAGTGGCGTTGCTAGGGGGTGGCTTTTGGGGCTATGGCCCCGAATCTGGAGCCCAATATCCCCGAGTCTCTGCAGGGGTCGCCAAGGGGAGGGGGCTCTCTCTGGGGACCATGATGTAAGGGGGGCTATCTGGGGACCCTGATGTAAGGGGGCTCTCTAGGGACCCTGATGTAAGGGGGCTCTCTAGGGACCCTGATGTAAGGGGGCTCTCTGGGGAGATATATATATATATATATATATATATAGACACACACACACACACACACACACATACACATATATATATATATATATATATATACATACATATACATACATATACATACACACACGTATATTATATACCTGTGTATGCCCGCCCAAGTGTATGACTTTCTTTACTACTCTGCTATGGGCTCTAGCCCCAGATCTTTTGTAGACCTAGCAATGCCTCTGCAGTACATTAACTGTATCGATTCCATTATGCATCATGATAATTATGTACCGGATTTTTGTTAATAAATTAATTTTGTATACCTATGTGCTTCATTTAAAAGTCCCACCGCCCCTTTCCCCACTCTCACTTCTGTTTTAAACCCTTGTTGCTGGCACTTTAAGGTGGTTTGAAAGACAGGTGGAGCTCCCGATCATGTGACTACTTTAATTGGCTGTTGCAGTGAGCACGTGATCACAAGCCCTGCCCACCAGGTACAATGGTGACAGCTCGGTCACTGTGCTTAGAAAAGGCTCTGCACGGAGCCAGCTGACATTTATACATACAGCATTCAGGTTCATCCCCCATACAGACTCCTGAGCATCACATCAGTGGGAAGAGGTTAAAGATAAAACAGGTGGAATGCATGTATTGCAGAAATGTTCACTTGGCCTTGACATACGCTTTAATTAGAATTGGGCCGACTGAAAGGTGAACTGGGGAAGATTTGTACTATGAGGATTCTTCATGTTCATATTCTGTTGTAGTCATCTCCATCTTAGAAATACACCAGCTCATCATCCTTGGTCTTACCGGCCTGGAAAGACACCAAAGTGGGTTCCTCATCTGAACCAGGCAGAGGTACGTAGAATCGAACGTGGCTATAAGTGTCCTCTCCAGTGTCCACCTGAAAGGATCAGAAAAGGTAAACAGTTTCACTGATATTATACATTTCAAATGTTCTATCCGGAATAACAGTTCTGAGATACTCTGGTTGCAAGCTCCTGTGGGGGGAAAGGGACTAATAGACGTTGGAGTGCAAGCTCCTCTGGTTAAGAACTGATGCAACTGCTACAATGATCTGCGCAGCGCTGGAATAGGTCAGCTACATCAGTGGTTCTCAACCTCAGTCCTCAAGCACCCCCAACAGGCCATGTTTGCAGGTCTTCCTTTAT